>APFE030324077.1:32776-86132 GCA_000404065.3 Pinus taeda | reverse complement strand
AATGGCTAGCCAAAATGTTGGGATATGATTATGAGATCATTTACAAGAAAGGGAAAGACAATAGGGTAGTAGATGCATTATCTCGCCAATTTGAGGAGGAAAGTACCTTGCTAGCTATTTCCCTCCCCATTCCAGAATGGATTGAAGAACCTCGCAAGGAATGGTTTTCACACTCCGGGCTCTCCCAACTCATTTCTCAATTGCAAGAAAATCCAAATTCCACCAAGGGCTATTCGTGGCAGGATGATATTCTTCGCTACAAGGACAGAGCCGTAATATCACCAACATCCACCTTCAAAAGTTGCATTTTGGCAGAATTGCACTCATCTCCCATTGCAGGACATTTGGGCTTTCAGAAGACGTATGCTCGCACCAGAAGATCATTTTTTTGGACAGGAATGAAAAAGGACATCCTTACCTTCGTAACCAAATGCGATGTCTGTCAACGCCACAAAGGCGAAACCGTCAACACTCCAAGCACATTACAACCATTGCCCATTCCGGCATCAATTTGGACGGAGGTTTCTATGGATTTCATTACAGCTCTTCCAAAGTCAGGGAACAAGTCAGTCATCATGGTGGTTGTGGACCGATTGTCGAAGTATGCCCATTTATGCGCTCTTCCCCACCCGTTTACACCAACTTTGTTTGCTCAATATTTCATGGATTAGATCTTCAAATTGCATGGCATGCCCACTTCTATTGTGTCCGACCGCGACCCGATCTTCACCAGCAATTTTTGGCAGGAACTCTTCAAAATACAAGGCACTCAACTAAAACTCAGTACTTCCTATCATCTGCAAACAAATGGTCAAACTGAAGCAGTCAACAAATGCCTTAGGTGTTTTACTTCAGAAAAACAACACCTTTGGGTACAGTGGCTACCTCTGGCTGAATGGTGGTATAACACCAACTATCATGCCACCACCAAAATGACTCCCTATGAAGCAGTATATAGTCAACTCCCGCCTTCACCTACTTCGTATCTCAAGGGATGCTCAAAAGTCCAAGCAGTGGATCAACTCCTACAACACCGCGCAACTATGCTCGCCCATCTTCGAGAGAATCTTCATCAAGCTCAGAACCGCATGAAGCAACAGGCAAACCAGCATCGCTCAGAGTGCCAATTTCAAGAAGGGGATCAGGTCTTTTTAAGGCTCCAACCATATAAGCAAACATCACTCAAAGACAAGTGGTGTCAGAAACTCTCTCCCAAATTCTACGGACCATATCAAGTACTTCAGCGCATTGGAGAAGTGGCCTACGAGTTGGCTTTGCCACCTAATGCAAAAATCCATCCATTTTTTTATGTCTCATGCCTCAAGAAAGTGATTGGGAACAATTGCATAATTCAGACTAGTCTACCGGAATTGGACGAAGAAGGGTCCATCTGGCTTCAAACAGAACAGGTCCTCGACACACGAGTCAAGCAACTGTGCGGTCGCATGATTAAGGAAGTCCTAGTCAAATGGAAAGACACCTCTCCAGAATATGCAACTTGGGAGCCAGCCATTATTCTGCAATAGTTTTCGCAGCTTCAGCCTTGAGGACAAGGCTAGTCTTAAGGGGGTGGGCATGTTAGGGTCCCACCCTAACCCCCTTATCTATGTAATGGGACCACGTCATAGTCAAGAGTCAATAAAGCCCATATTAATAATTGTAAGTGGTTAATCCGCAATTAATAACAGAACCATAGTTAGTTGCAAATGGGCCGTAGTATTAGATAGATGGTATTAGTAATACGCGGTATTGGCCCGTGGTATTGCATGTATGATTCATATATAAAAGATAGAAACTCCCTGCGAGGAGTATCGTGTCTTATTTTGTAATCAAGCTCTGCTCTATTGGAAGTTGCCCCCTCGAAGAGGCAAGTGAACATTACTCTCTGAATAATAAAATCATTGTTATTCTGTGTTCTGGGTATCTTTTCTTCGCATATTCTGTGTTCTGGGTCAATTTTCTTCTCATATTCTGTATTTTGGGTATCATTTGCAGGTTAAGAGCATAACAAAAACCTATTTTTGGGCCCATCACACCCTGTCCACTATGCAATATGCACTATTTCATGCTATATAAGTAAGCAATTGCACTACCCAATGCACTTTTCCTTTGTTGTAGGTGCGGTGGTTTTAGAATTTCAAGGAAAATACAAAATAATTATGAAACTTATCTTTACAGAAGCTTTTAAGGTGGTTTTAACCATTTAATATTGATTGAGATCTCAAATTTCTACTTTAGAGGTCTTATGTCTTCTCCCTAGAGATTATCCCCCCTGATATGTGGATCTAAATCCTAGATTGGTAAAACCCAAACTACCCTATTTACCCTATAAATTCACTACCTCCCATAGAGCCCGTGTTGGATTTTGGAGACTCTTAGCTATGCCCTGATGCTGTTGATTTTTACCTAAGCATTCATTTCCATCCTTGAGTTGTGATTGAAGGATTTCCTTGGGGCTAAGGAAGGACAAGTTTGGTGGGAAACATATATATTGTCAAGAACTACAAAAAGTTTCTAATATTCTCCTACATTTCATTATTACAAAAAGATTTGTTTTTCTATGCTAGTGTTTATGTGAGGCATATGTATTTCAATGCCCTCTTGACTCATTGATTAGAGGTATTAGTTTATGCTATGTATGTCTTGTAGTTCTCTTGCTTGTTGTAATTGCCTTGCTCCCATTTAGAGTAATTGGATATGGAGTTAAATTTTACAAGCCAAGAGAAGAGGAGGACTTGCATTGGACTTCAGGTAGGCCTTTCCTCCATTTTCTAATTTCTTGTTGGCTTATGGGGGCCTGACCTAGGTTCAACATTAGTTATCCAAACAAATCCCTACACTACTGGCCCTTTCAGCAACAGCTCGTAGAGCATAGACTGAAGTCACGCCCGAAGCAGTATGGGGGGATGCTGGAACCAATTTTCCGCATCCTTGAGATGGATGTGATCTTGGTTTATCCCATCTATACTTGCTTGCATGCAGGTGGCTTGACTCTCTATTCATCCTTCAACACCTTTGTGAAATGGTACAATTGGCTTTCGCTCAGCCCTAACTTGGGGCTGATATGCTTTTGTGCTGCTAGGGCAATGAACTGTGATATTTCCCCAACTATGCTGAGTGTCTTACTTATCTTATTAATAGATCTTAGTTAGCTTCACATAAACAGATGTTCTTACTTGCATCCACTTAACCAATACATTTATATACATTCACGCATCATATAAGCATTATAACTGAAATTTATACCCAAAATAATAGATGCCTAAACAGGAAATAAAGACGCAGAAATTATAGAATGCTTCTCCTTATTGATAATTTGGAACAATTATAGACTTGACCCACCCTGTGCACTCATTTGTGGGGGTCTACGCACTCAACTGCGGACTTCTAGGCCTCTGCGCACTCAATTGTAGACCCTCTACCTATGCTATGATCGAAGACTTAGACTTCTACTTCAGAGCTATCTCTCATACATCTTCGATCATTGATTCCTTCCTGTTTTTTAACTACTTAGAGCTTCGCTCTATTTATACAATCACATGATCCACGAACCATGGGTAGATCTTTTACAACTGACATTACATTATCAAAATAAGGGTGGACAACCCTATGACTCTTTAACATCTACGCGCTCTGCGACCACAAAATGCAGAGTCTTTACATTTGGATTACAAAAATTGGACTAAAATATGGGTTTTAAGCCCCAAAACTTCCCTTGGAGGATCCCGCG
Organism: Pinus taeda; assembly: GCA_000404065.3. Lineage (NCBI taxonomy): Eukaryota > Viridiplantae > Streptophyta > Pinopsida > Pinales > Pinaceae > Pinus > Pinus taeda. Next base: position 82,402 of record APFE030324077.1, on the reverse strand, counting down.
CCCAACAGGCCCCCAATACAAACATCATGGCTTGCCCTCAAGTCACTCTGCAGGTGCGGAGATCTTAGCACGAAGACCTCCCATCTCTGTTTGGATCACCACAAGTTCGGCAGCAGATTGAGCAGTCGCCTGCTAGACTTATTCCACGTGTTGTTTCGTGACTACTGCTGAATTGCTTCTCTGAATATTCTGTTGAGCTGCTTGCAGTTTCGCGAGCTTTCCTTCAATGGAGGTTGTGATCATGTAAGCCTCTTCTATCCATGGCTGGGGGTCTGCTTTCAAGACCGCTTCTTTGTGCCGAGCAGCATCCACCTGTTCCTTGAGCGCCTTTTCCTCCTACATCCATGCAAGCCTCTGTGTAAGTGCAACCATCTGCATGGTCCCTTTTACCTCATCATACCTCTGTTGGAGAAAATGCACCTCTATCTCTAGGCGCTCTACGTTTAGGTCCTCCTGTAGGGTGGTTAGGACCTCAAATGATTTTTCAAACAGCTACATGCAGTTTGCCACTGCATTGTCAACTACCACTATTGTTGTTGTAACAACGGTGGTATGTTGTTCCTTGATCTTTGGTGGAGTTGAAGGCTATGCCTTCAATTGTAATTCTGTGATTTGTAGGTTCAGCTCTAGCTAAACCTTGGTCATCTTTGCTCAAGCATCGCACACCCCTGTGGCCAACTTACAGATGCGCGCCTCCACTGGTTCTTCTACCTGAATGTCCAACTCCGGGACCATCTAGCAGGCTTCCTCCACTACCTGCATTATCTACTTATTCTACTCTATTGCTTCATATTGCTGCAGGCCCAACTGCTCAATGTTGATGCACTGCTCTCTCATTACCTGTAGAGCACGACTCTCCTTGGCCCGAACTTCTGTGGTAACTCCATCCTACAAGAGTTAGAGCGTCTCTCGAGGGAGCACGACCATATTTAATCCTATCCCTTTGATATTGCTGACAGCGGGCCTGTCAGCCTCATTCTCTGTAGTGAGTGCTCCATCTGGTAGCACTATCGTGTTGTTCATTTGTGTGCGCAACATCTCCTCGTCAGTTGAAGTACCAATCGCGAGACTAGTGGACACTATGCCAGCCTCTGGAGTGCGAACCTATTCTTCAAATTGTTTGAGGGCCTCTGCGATGACATCCCTCAATGTTTGTCCGATGTCATGCAAATCCTCCTCAGTGAGGGTGATTGGCTCAAAGGAAATCTTGGATGCCTTTTTTTTCTTGCAGGGTACTTCCTTCTCTCGTGGTTGTGGATTCTTGAGTTGGGTGGACGTCCTCTGTGGGTTTGTGCCACCTTGTTTTGTCTCTGTCTCTGGTTGAGTCTCGGGTGAAGGTGACTTCTGTCCTTTGTGCTCTTCTTCTCCTATTTTCTGCTGTTGCTCGACCAATTTCGCAGCATCGCGTGCTGCATGGGACTTAGCCTCTGCTTCCTCTTTCCTACACTTCTCTACCAGCTATGCCATTCAAATCTTTGCCTCTTCCTTCTTACGCTATGCGGCAGACTTGTCCATTTCCACCATGGAGCTAGCTAGAGTACGCCACTCCGGCGGCCAAGACTCAAGAATTGCGAAAATGACATCATCAATTGCTAGGTACAGTAGGTTATGCCATGTCTTCGTAGTTTCCTTTCATGCCCTAATAAAGACATGGTGGAAGTCCACTTTGAAATCTGCAAAGCTTTGTAAATTAGCGTATATTGTGGACACTTTTGACTAAGTGTGTGATTAGTGAGACAAATTTGAACATGAAAAATACTTGAGCATAATCACACACTTAGATTACTTGACGACACAACATAGGACACCCAGAACCCATGAACAACATACTTTCCTCAATGCAACGACATTATGAGGACTCACTCGAAGTGTGACACTAAAGATATACTTTGTGAAGAGAATGATGACACTTGTGCAACAGTGCTAAAAACTTTGGAACTAAGTGTTATGCATGTTTACATGATAAGAAAAACTCATTAACGTAAAGATTACCCCTTGAAACAAACAAAAACTCCACTTTACACATTAAGCGGCAACTTTTGATGCCAAAAGATGAAATTTTCTATATGAAAAGAGAAAAGTGTGAATGACGATGAAAGCGACACATGCCAGAGTGAATATAACATGAAAATGACACTAACTAAAGTGAAATAAAGCAAAAGCGATATTTAGAAACATGAAAATGACACTCACGAAAACGTAGGTGCGCAAAAGTGAAAGTTTGAAAAACTCATCAAAATACAAGTACGAACATGGACAAAAGTGAGAAATTGTCAATGACATTGCGCACTAACTGTTGACATGAATTGAGCATTGCACATGCACTGTCTTGGTGGATTGTGCTAGGCCTGTTCAAACTTGTATGAAGGAATGTGCTCATGAATTCAGTACAGACCAAGCATGTGTGAGAAGGTGACTTCGACACTCAAAATCCAAGAAAGGAGCTCAAAGAATTAACAGATCATTAATTGACCAAGAGGTGGCTATGAAATGACTGATCGCAATATCCACAGTAAGCTCTAAAATTAAAGTATAGGCGATAGAAGGTGTTTGTTGCAGCGACAACACTTGGTGACGCACTAGTAGAACTCCAGCTTCTCTGCCTTGGTAAATTATTTCGCGTAGGGTCTAGTTCTTTAAGGAGTATTGATTCATCGTTTAAATCACTTTGGTTTCCCCACTTATCCCGTGCATACACGTAGTCCCCTTTGTCCTTCCTCAATTGAAAACAATCAAAGAAACAACCATATCACAATGTTTCAAATAAGGAGAAGAGTAACGTAATTCACGAGCTTTAGATTTTCAGAGTATAATTTTTCATCTCTGGTGTTTCTCCGCTAGCAACAGGCCTAGACAATACTCCGGCATAGTCACTTCAAGAACACAAACATTGCTCCGCTACCAGCAAGCTTGGACAGTACCTCGACGGAGTTGCTTGCTTCATATGTCTCCACAATAACCCTTTCTCTTCTTTCACTCTTTATTTATTGATTTTATAAGTGTTGAAATATGGTAACAAGAAGATTCCAATTTAATTTGTCCTTGAGTTAAATTGTGAATTAAAATCGAATTTAGTCTTAACAGCTACTTGGAAATAATTAATTAATTAATTTTAAATTAATTAGTGGATAAATTCAAGTTAGAAGTCTTTCTGAAGTCATGCAAGAGTTATCGCTAAAATTAAGGAGATAAGATTGAGTTATATATTGAGTTGTAATTAGTTAACTCAGTTTACTGAGTTAAGTCCAGTTAAATTAGTTCCAAACTGTTTGAAGAACTAATAGTGAGTTAACAGCCAGTCAATGCATTAATGCACTCAACTAGTGCTACCCCAGTTAACGAAAGATTCCCTCATCAAAAACTCATGCATGTCTATTCTGAGAAAGACCCAGTTGAGATTAATTTTCAAGGACAGTGTACTATCAGTTGCATGTGTTTTCTCATGGAGAAAACTCATACATGTAGTCAAGGATTCATCCTTGAGGATTGCGCAGTTTTGAAGGCTTGGTTTTCCACTTGGTAAGAGGCTAATCATCCACAAGGAACAACGCAAGGAAATGGGAGCTTGGAGGGCAGAGAGGAAGGTTGGAGAGAAGCCAAGATTGCTTGTGAGGTTCTGTGAGGATTGTACTGAGAGTTGGCTAGCTGTGAGAGCTAAGGCTTTGTATAATTCCTATGTTTTTCCACCATGTATGATAATACAATAGTGTGGGGTTTTTAGCTGAGGTTTTCCCCAAAGTATTTTCATGTGTATTGTGCTATTGATTCTTCTTCTACTGGTTATATTGTTCAGCTCGATCTTTAAGCTTCCGCAAATTGATAGTAGAAGTAGGTTATAATATTCTGATTTATTTATATTTCATTATCGAGTTAACCTATCACAAAATTTCTATAATAAGGACTATGCATAGAAACTTATTCATTTCATGGGTGGAAGAGGGATCTCAATTTATTGAGAGCAGAAGAGGTTGTTCCTTCAAAGAAGCATATATAAAACCTCTAATATTGGTTTACTCATTTAGATTTTCCCCTTGTCCTTCTCTACTTGATCAAATCAACGTCAAAAACACTGAAACATAAAGAACTGATCGTAGGGATGAGGTTTCTAGAATAAGCATGGACATCATGGTTCGACATAGAGCTTTCCTTATGCAAGGGTTGTATTTTCCGTCAAAACATCATCGACCAAAGGATAACCAAGACGGAGAAGAAGGACTAATGGTTAGCCAAATGTTGCATATTTAGCCACATTATCTTAAATCCAAAGGGAACATCCTTCATGCAAAATATTATTAAATAAAACACGTAAAAGAAAGAGGCACAACAAGAAAATTAGAAGGGAAAACAAATGGAGGCTAAACCAAAAACTAGAAAACAAACAAAATACTATGAAAGCAAGTGCAGGATGCATGTGCAAGGTAAACTAATATGCAACCAGACCTACTCCTAACCTAACTAGCTAGAAGGTCAAGGTCACGTATAATGAAATTTCCAATGTAGCGTAACTGTATGTTAAGGGCTGGTGTAGCCCAGACCAGGGACGATCCACATGTGATTTTGATGGCTTAGATGGTTTAGATGCTCCAACCGATTTTGACAACTTAGATGGTTTAGATGCCCCTTGGTTGCGGTTTCTCAAGCTAGGGGTCAAGCCTAGCGTAATCTCTCGAGAACTCAAAGAACTTGACAAACAAACAAAAATACATAATAATATATGTTTTAAGTCACTAAAATATATTAAAAATATATAATATTATACATTTTATACATTTTATAATGTATAAAATGCATTAAAATAATTAAACATTTGAAATGGGAGGGGGGAGCTCTGCAACTTGAGCTAGGGTTGAAGTTGACGCTAGGGTTTTGACTTTGGGAACCATGGCAAGACACGCAGGGGGAGTGCAACTCCCTCCTACAGTCAGGTAGTTACAGAAGGAAGTAAGGACAGGGGAAAGCATCATTTTAAAAAACCTCTGGAGAAGGTATCAGAGGCTAGTAACAAAGGAACATTGGGAAGAAACGGGCTTCAGGAAATCGAAGGGGATTAGCGAGAAACAAATAAGGAGAAGGAGAATGGAGGCAGCAGTGGAAAACCTAACTCCACAAGGACGACTAGTGTCTGCAAACCTAAGTCGATCATTATTCCCCAGGTCATATTGAGCGATCCAACGCTTTAAGCACATAGGGATCATATGACGAAACATGCGATTATCTGTAAATATATGGTGTTATGGCCGACGGAGAGGGCGTTACACATTTGGATAAAAATCCATTGGAAGCCAAAAGGGGAAATACACCTACATCTAGGTTCTAAGGGCTTCTTCACAGTGGTGTTGACGAGTCTAGAGGACAAAGATAGAGTTTTCAAGGGAGGACCATATTTCTACGCTACTGCAGGACTCTATATGAGACCATGGGTGATGAACTTTGTCCCGAAACGTGAAACATTCACATCGATACCGGTATGGATTAGACTATACTCCCTTCCTCTGGATTATTGGCTACCTGAATATCTGAAAAGCATAGGCAACAAGTTGGGGCTTTCCTAAGATCTCATAGGCGACTCTGAAAGGAAAATATACCTCCTTCGCTCGAATATGTGTGGAAATGGACTTATCTAGAGCCCTTTCGGAAGCGATAATTTTAGAATTGTATGATGAAGAAGGGTACAGAATGTGGACTATGAGCACATCCCATTTAGGTGCCGCAAATGCCATGAACATGGGCATTTATTCAGAGACTACCCAGCAAACAATATGGAAGGAAATGCGAAACCTAATGAGGATAAAAATCATGAGGGTTTCACTAAGGTTGGGAGCAAAGGGAAAGGTGGTAAACATCGACAAAAGAATATGAATGAGGATAGACATTCAAGACATAATCATTTCAAGATCCCAGAGGAAGAAGAAGGGAACAAGGAAACTGTCAAGGATATGGAGAACATAATTAATGAGAAGGAAAAGGAAGCTGACATGGAGGATATCACAGAAAACAACCAGCAAAAGGATGATCTACCAAGTTGTATGGGGATAAGTAGGGACCATGAGATGACTCCAAGTGAAGCGGGAATAGAGGACCATGAACTATAGGAGATTCTAGATAGGGAAAATCTAGATCAAGAAACATTTCTGGAACAAGGGACGACCATAGGAGTAGACTCCCTGCCAAAAGAGGATTACGATAGGGTGCAACAGCTCTTTCTATGGAGATCACAATCGAAGGGAACTAGAGTCAAAAGAAATCATGAAAGACAGGAGCACATTGGGGTCAAAATGATGGAGAATGTACAGGCACAATCTCCAAATAACTCAGGAAGGAAAAGGGGAAGAAAAAGGCAGAATGAGCTGTTGAACTAATGTGGAAAACAACTAATTAACTCAGGTAAGATGAAAGATCTTACCAGTTATTCCTTTACTAACCTTTCTTAATGAAGCTCACAACCTGGAATATTAGAGGCATAGCAAAATAGAAGGAAACAAAGGAATCTTAGTAATAGAATTAAAGAAGAAAAACCAGAACTGGTTTTTATTTAGGAGACAAAATGTTCGATGGATAAGATTAGAGAAATTCATAATAAGTGGCTAATCAAGTATGAGTATCTAGAGGTTAAAGAAAGCAACTCGGTGGGGGGGATTCTCACGCTGTGGGATTCGCAGAAATTTGGTATCCTGGATGCTGAGGCATCCAGGAACTATATTTCTTTGGTATGTCAACCTATAGATGATAAGGAAATATACATGATCACAAATGGGTATGGACCTCAAAAGCTAGCAGAAAAACTCAAGCTTCTCATCTCCCTTGAGGATCTAAGAGCAAGACACCCCAATATGCCCTGGATCATTGCAGGAGATTTCAATATGATAATATCTCTCTTAGAGAAAAAAGGTGGTATTCGACAATTAGGAAGAGACTTGATGGCCTTCCAGAACTTCATAATGAACATGGAGCTAGTGGATACTGAAACAATAAATGGAACCTTCACCTGGAACAACAAGAGGGGAGGGGATTCCCAAGTTGCCTCCAAACTTGATAGATTTATTATTTTAGAGGACCTCCTTCTCATAGGCCCTGCCATGACAGCTTCTATTTTTCCCTTTGGAGGATTAGATCACTGGCTTGTACAGCTGGAAGCCACCTTTATGGGCACACCAAGAAACATACCTTTTAGGTTCAAAAATGCCTGGCTCTCTCACCCTAAATTCACCAATAATATCAACAAATGGTGGAGAGAAGATTTAAACATTCAAGGCACTAGAATGTTCATGCTCCAATAGAAACTCAAACACATCAAATCAAAACTCAAATATTAGAACAAAAAAGAATTTGTGATATCTTCAAAGCTAAAAGAGAAGCTGAGAAGCTCCAGTAGATCAATCAAATCAGCATCACAGATGGCTTTACCGAGGAGCAACAAAAGCTAACTGACTCTTTGTAGGAAGAATGGGAAGAGTGATGCTTGCAAGAGGAAATTTTCTGCAGACAGAAATCAAGGATATAGTGGATTAGAGAGGGAGAAAGGAATACAAAATTCTTTCACAAATCCACCATGGATCACAGGGCACATAACAGAATCACAAAGATCAAAGATTCTCAAGGGACAGAGCTTGTCTCTCACAACGATATGGAGTCGGTCCTTGTACAACACTTCCTCAGTATAACAGAGGAACCTTTGGAGGATAGATCCAGGTTCATTGACCAATTCATTCAGCATATCCCTCAACTAGTCACCAGAGAGGATAACCACAATCTTAACAGGCCAGTGTCGGAAGAGGAGGTCAGTGGAGTGATTAATGATATGCAAAATGGAAAATCCCCAGGCTCGGATGGGTTCAATGTAGACTTCTTCAAAGATTGTTAGGAAACAGTCAAAAAAAGATATCCTTGAGGTTGTGGAAGACTCAAGAAAATCCAAAAAGGTTCTGAAGGCTATTAATGCTTCCTTCATAGCTCTGATCCCAAAACAGGAAAATGCCATGACTCCGGATGGTTTCAGACCCATAGCCTTATGTAATGTGGTGTACAAAATTATTTCCAAAGTGATAGCCAATAGACTCAAGCCCCTCTTACCATCTCTCATCTCGGAGGAGAAAACGGGCTATGTGGAAGGAAGACAAATCCTCAACAACATCATCCAAACTCATGAGGTGGTACACTCTCTCAATAGCAACAAACAAGTTGGTATGATTATTCAGTTGGACCTCGAAAAAGCCTATGACAAGCTAAGTTGGTCTTATATAAGAGAAGTTCTAAAAGCCTATGGCTTCGACCAAAATTGGATAAGGTGGGTTATGGCACTTGTCACCACGACTAGTTTCTCCATAGTGCTTAATGGAACTCCATCAAGAACCTTCACACCCTCCAGAGGTCTCAGACAAGGAGATCCGCTCTCACCTTTCCTCTTCGTTCTCATGATGGAAGGGCTAGGCAGAGTGATCAAAATGGCAAATGCTGAAGGACAGATCTAGGGTATCAAACTCACCTTGGATGGAGCAGCAAACAATCATCAACAATTTGTGGATGACGCTATGTTGCAGGGAATACCCACAGTCAGGGAAGCCAAAGAGATCAAACGCATCTTAAATGACTTTACTATGGCAGCAGGCACTAAGGTAAGCCTCACCAAATCAAAAGTTTTTTTCTTTAACACTAACATTGCTATTCAAAGAAATATTACCAGAATTCTTGGGTTTCAAAGGGAACAGCTACCTTCCAAGTATCTAGGCATACCCCTTACTGATAAACCTCTAAGTAAGAAAGTGTGGGAGCCAATAATAAACAAACTTCAGGACAAGGTCAGAAAATGGACATGCAGGTCACTCAATTTGGCAGGGTGCCTAGTGCTCACACAGGCGTTCTTGCAGGCTACTCCCATTTTCATGTTCTCGGCTCTTCCTGCTCCTAAAGGTATCAAGTAGCAGATCAAGAGCATACAAAGGAATTTTCTATGGGGCAGAGGAGAAGAGAAAAAGGAGTGGGCTTTAGTTGCCTGGGATAAAATATGCAAGCCCAAAGCCATGGTGGATTAGGGCTACATGACCCTGAAACCCTCAGTAGAGTTGCGGGAGCCAAACTTTGGTGGAGATGGATTAAGGAGTCGACAGCTCCCTGGGCTAAGCTTTGGAAACAAAAATATGCCAAATATTGGCAAGAGAAGGATCACATTAGAATGTCAGGGAAAATCAGGGGCTCCCATATTTGGAACCTTGCCTGGGAAAACAAAAGTATTGTTCAGCAACATAGCTTCTGGGAAATTCGAGCAGGGAATCTAGCACGATTTTGGGAGGATAACTAGTAACAGGAACCCAACCTTTACAAGGATGACTTGACAGCTCTCAAGAATGACACAGATAACAAAGATCTTCTTATGGTCAAAGACTTCTGGGACTAGGATAGGAATCATGGAAAATGGAGGAATTGGAAGGATCTAGGCTACAGTGATGAGAGTCCTCTGAAGGCCTAGGCAAAAGCTCTAACCCAGGCTCTAGAGCATAGAAGGATTCTAGTATCCTCCTTACCTGACCAATTAAGATGGGGAAAGAACACCGAAGGTAAATTTAACCTCAAAGAAGCTAAACAGGAAGTAACAGGATTTAACTATCTGAATCATGATCAAGTCTGGAAGAAACTATGCAAAGCCCCCATTGGATGAAAATAAAGTTATTCATCTGGCTAGTACATCAAAGGAAAATCTTAACTTGGGAGAATCTCCTTAAAAAAGGCTTTATTGGCCCTTCCAAATGTTACCTCTGGGGCTCACAAGAGGAGATGATGAATCACCTTCTCAACCTCTGTCCTTTCACATCTAGCATGTGGGACTGGGTAGCCTCAATCTTTAAACAAACAGATAAGGATAGTCTCAACATATCCAATACCCTGAAGAATTGGAGGAACAACTTCTCAGGGAATGAAATTATTAATAAAGCCTGGATTCTAGTTCCAGGCTTTGTTATCTGAAATGTTTGGAAAGAGCGCGACAGTTGAATCTTCAAAGACAAAGCGAGCAAGCCACAACACATAATTGACCAAATTTTAAGGCAGCTCAAAGACACAGTAAGAAGCCTGTTGAGGACACTTCCTAAGGATCCTCCCCTACCCCAAGAAGCGAGTATTAGACTTCATTTGGGTCTCCAGTCCATAAGCCCACTAGGCATAATCAAGGGATTAAGCCAAATAAATGCAGATAGTGATATTTGGTAGCCCCCTCCTTATGGTTTCCTAAAGGTTAATATAGACGGAGCATCTAAGGGCAATCCAGGGTTAGCTGGCTTTGGGGGTGTTATAAGAGATGAACAGGGTAAAATAAAGGAGATCTTCCATGGCCACTTGGGTAAGGCCACTAATAACATGGCGAAGCTCATGGCACTAGAGCAATGCCTGGAAATCCTGTTGAACTCAAATTCGCATAATGTTATCATTGAAGCAGACTCGGAATTTATTATTAGAGCGGCCAAGAAAATATGTAATGGCACTTCTCTAGATAAAATTTTGAAGCATTGGAGGCTTTTGCAGGTCTTTTACCGTATCCACTCCCACCTAAAAACCTTAAAAACTGTTAGCTTTGTCCATGTGAAAAGGAAAGCTAACAAGTTAGCAGATTGTTTGGTGAACGAAGGAGTCACCAATATGGATAGGGATTCTCATTATGCTTGGGATTTGTTACCACCAGGCAAACTGTTGGATGATTGTCTCTATCAGGCAGACAAAGATATGGAGCTGTGGTTTCATAGGAAGGATCGAAGTGGTTCAGGAGACAAGCGGGAGGACAGGGAACCCTAAATTGTATGCCCTTTTTGGGTATTGGCCGCAATCCAAAGCTCAGAAGTCCATCGAATGTATGGTGAGAGGATGTCTATGGAAGTACCACAGGTTTGGTCGTCCATTGACCAAAACTTTATGGGGAAATTTTGATGGTGTTTGGGGTTTGGCAGAGAATCTGGGAGGAAGGTACAAGAATCGTTCGATGTCTTGTTTAAAGGATACTGCTTGGCAAAAGGGCGCACTTCCTATTTTGCGAGGCGATTGATTCCAAAACCACAAGTGGTTTATCGAGCGGGGTCCAAGTGGTATCTAGTTTTTCTTAGGAAGGCCTCGATTCAACTCTTCGAGCGACATGTAGCAGCGAGAGGTGAGAGAATACCACCTTCATCAGGTCGTTATCCCTCACGCTACTTGTCTAGTCGATATTCGCACAGACTATGGGATCCTCATCGAGGGGATCAACAATGTTGGTTGTTCGTGCAAGTTGGTTCAGCGTTTCGGACCCGGCAGAGTTTAGAGAGCTAGCCTATAGCTTTTGTCGGGTCTGTAAAACAGGTTTTTGTGTGGGTTTGTAGTGGGCCCGTTTTTAGTACGTGTACGTTGATCCTGGCAGTCAGATCGCACAGTCAACGACTTTTGTTTCCAACTGGTCTTTGGTGGTAGTTTTGTGGACCCTTAGCGAGTCACTTGTGGCTTTTTTGTGGGCCCTGGATCTGTGGACCCATCTTCTAAGGCGTTCAGGGTTTCTTTTGTTGCTTGTCAGTACAACCAGAGGGTCTACTGCTTGCTTTTGTACAATGCGTCTGGAGGTAACTCCTCGGTTTTCTTATTCGGGCATCTCATGGTTTTGAGTGCGTGGTTTGGATCTTTGCTTGCCCAGCTGCCTATTAAACTCTCATGGAGCTGGTGCAACTTCTTGTAAATTATGTATTATTGACTTGTTTAATAGATGTTCCTATTCTTACTTGATCAAAAAAAATTAAACATTTAAAATGTATAATGATTTATTGGAATAGAGCGATTGAAATTCAAAGGGGTATGCATATTTTCTTTTAAAAAAAATAAAATTTAAAAGGTGAATTGGGACTAATCTCGTCATGTGAGTGAGGGTGTCTCCTCTTCGAACATTATCATCACTAGTCAAACATATTCCTTAGAATTAACTTGAGCGAATGAGAAAACAAACCTTATCACAATAGGCCAAACACATTCCCTAGAATTAAACTTGGGTGAATAAAAGAACAACATGTACTTCCAACCACTTAAATTACCAACCCTAAACAACTCCTTCAATTTTAATAGTCAAACTTTTACAAAAATAACTTGTCTCATTAACAAATATGTCACATATCTAAATATATTATAAATCAATTATTAATTTATAATTAATATCGCAATTACAATATAAATTTAAAACTCAACTAAAAAACAAAAAAAAAAAAAAAAAAAAAAAAACAAAAATCTCATTAAAAAAATATCTATTCTAATAATATAACTATATTCTTAATATTTCTGGGAAAAAAAATATTATATTACCAATGCAATGCATTGCAGGAAATGAAATGAAATAAAATAAAACAAAATAAAATTCTCTTAACAACCCGATTGAACTTAACAAAGCTGCTCGTATATTTTTCTTTCATTCCCTTTTAAATAATGCCTTAGACTTTTTCTAACTTAAATAAAATAAAGTAATTTAATAAGAATAATATCATCACCAATTACAACTTGATAAGATTGATAATTGTTTATATCAGTATTATTGCAATAGTTTGGAGCTTAAAAATGCAAGTTTCCGAAAGAAGTCCAGTAATTATTATAAACCTGTACAAAATCCATCATGGAATTGGCAGCATCTCGATTTTATGATTTTAAAATATATTTATTATTTTTTATCATTTCAAAATTTTCGAATTATTTTAAGTCCGATAGAGCAATGTTTGGTTTCGGTGGACGTTAACCACCAATATTTAGTCTCAGTGAACGTTAACCACCATCATCACCATCATCATAACTATTTAGACAATCTAAATTCAAATAAACATAAATCTGTAAAATTAATTTAGATAATATTAAAATAATGTAAAAGATAAAAATAAAAGCTCAACTGATTTTTTCTAAAGATATAACGCTGATTAAAGTCGTGCAGACGGTGACAGCGCTTTCACCAGAATAACTCTGCAAGCCGTGATTTTCAAGGAAGTCTTTATTATAAATGCTGAGTGACTTAATAAAAAAGTTTAAAAGTCGGACATTGTTCTACTTATCAAGTTAGGGTTGCCAATTTAATATTAAAAGCTAAGGTCTTGTCGGGTAACCTTTCTGTGCAGCCCATGGCAGAGTCGCTGTAAAGCAATATGTCAAACTTTACGCGTTCCATGTGTGTGCAAGCATTTTCTGAGCATGAAAGTTTTCTCTTCTGTTCACAATAGATAAGGCAGGCATCGGCCCTTCTGGACAATATAATTAGTAATATAAAATTAGCAGAATATGTGAAAGCTTGAATTTGTGAACATTTGGATGCTGACAGAGATTATAGAAATAAAAAGTTTTGGTAATTCTCAGAAAAAGCATATTCTACACACAGTCATGAAAGAATTTTAAAAAGCTTGCAATAATCCCCATGGTTTTTGAAGTCAAAAAGCATCAGAACCGCCATTTTCTTTGCTTGATATAGCAGTTCATGTGAGATGCTGAGGTTGAAGTGGGCAAGCAGTTCATGTGAGATGCTGAGGTTGAAGTGGGCAATGTGTAAATTTCACAGTTCTTTGCATCCAAACATACAAAAATGCATACTTGACACATTATAATGATGCCTTGTACCATAATCCGCTTATGGATGCTTTGGTTCTGAAAGGAAGCTAAGCATCAATAATTTACATACAGCCTCCTTCACAAAAATATTTGGTTCTGAAATGAAGCTAAGCATCAAAAAATTTACATACAGAACCCTTCACCATAAAACAAAGCAATCGTCCAGTTTTCAACTCTATAAATCTGAAGTTTGTGTGTTATGCACAATTATTAATTACAAAGTCTGAACAGAAATCATTGGGTTTGTGAACACAGTAAGCCTCAGAGAGCATTTTCTGCTATTGTAAGTATCATATCCCTGTTGGATTTTCCTTGTAGAAATCAACTGGTTTTCGTTTACGAATTGGGGAAAATGTTTCCTCCAGGGAACTCGTTGAATTCCTTTTCAATAAGTAACTTGAGAGATGGAAATTGGCTTAGTAGACAACAATCTAGAGGAGGGGCAGCTCCTCAACCACAAATGCCCACACCAGAGCCGGGCCCAAAAGCTAAAGATGCCAGGAAGAAGCAATCTTCAATTTCTAGTGTAGATGACAGAAGCCAGGCTGGCAGACAGCCCTGTTTTGCAACTCAGTTACCTCGGCCTCAACCTTGGATGGGGGACACGGAAGCCAATGATCAAGAAGTCGCACGGACCAACAAAGAAGAATTCTCTGCGCCTCCGGACCCTGAGGTGTCTCGGCTGTTTTCTACTGAATTGAAGAATGATAACAAAGATGGAAAGATGATTACTGTGAGAGATGGAATTGCAGATGAAGCAACGAAGATCAGGAGTGGCCGAAATGGGAAGGCCCTTCAGAAAGAAACTAAGGATGATGTCTTTGATCTTGCTTGCAGGCTTGCTGAGCTGAATGCACAAAGGAAGGCTTCTATGGGTGAAGAAAAAACGTCAAGAGATGAACCAGGCGTGACAGTGATCACTTTGGCAGGAGAGAACAAAGGGGCCACCATGGATTTAGGGTCCGAGAAGAGGAACGATGATGGCATGGTGGATATCCATAGAGGATATAAATTGTTTCAGGATGATAAAAATGAGGTTGGTTTGGAAGCAAAACCAACACCAAAAACAAAAAGAAATGCTCACCCCAAGGGAGCTACAATGAGTACTTACGTCAACAGCAATGTACAGGGTGCCAACAATTCTATTTTGTACAATAGTTCATGCCCTAGTAGAGATCCAGGAGTGCGTTTGGATATTTCCAATGGCAGTGTTAAATCTTCTAGGCCAATAAAGGAACGGCCTGTAGAGAAAGGACCCAAAAAACCGGTAACTGTTCCTCAGGTAGTTACAGCGAACCCGCCAGTGAAGAGGAGATGCTTGAGAGCTCTGTTCCTGGAGTCCAGCCCTGATTCCAGCCCTGAAAGATCAAGGAACAAGCCTCCAAAACCGATACGCCATGGTTGTCGCTATGAATGCCAAGGTCATGGCAAATGCAAGGGTAATAATGGTGAGAGCAGTTCAAAAGATGCATCTGACATGACTCTCCCAGGTCGCCAAAGTGGGAGTCGCAGTGGGAATGCTGGGCAAGGAGAAAACAGGCGATGTTCAAAATAAGCCTTCTGGTTTCATGGTAACAATATCGCATAGGCAGAAGTCGGACTATGTGGTGAAGTATCGTGATTGACAAACCCCAGAAAATAAATCCTGCTACACATGTAGATGGACTTAGAGGTGGATGTTGACTCCATGATTACAGACCCCGGAGATTCACTGGTTGGCTTTGATTAAGGACCACTGAAATAAGACATCAGATATGTCAAAAGACATGAGATGGGAGCACTAGTAAAATGTTCTATACTTTGAGCATGTGAATAAATTATGTGAATACATTCGTGTAATGTTATTATTGAAATTTAAAAATGTATATATGTTCATAATACATTGTATTTTCAACATTAAAAACGAATATATAAATTTATAATAAATTGGTTTTTTTTAATGCGAATAAATTCATAATTATGTTTTGGAATTGTGAAGAGATTTGTATATGATATTTGGAATCTGTTTTTGAAATTTAATATATGGAAATATTAATCATCATAAAATAATGTAGTGCAAGATTAAATTTTCAAGTAATTATATTTTGAGAATTTAAATAAATTTGTTTTCAGATATTTAAAAGTTTTAATTTATTTATATTGGTGAGATTGGTCGCTTAATTAATCAAAGGATTCGTGAACACGCTATTGACATCAAGCATGGTATGACCCACTCCTCTCCCTTTAGCAGAGCATGCAAAGCAGAGCCAATAATCAATAATTTGAATAGAGATGATGGTTGGAATCTTAGTGGAAAATAATCAATAATTTGAATAGAGATGATAATCAATAATTTGAATAGAGATGATGGTTGGAATCTTAGTAGAAAATAATCAATAATTTGAATAGAGATGATGGTTGGAATATAATCAATAATTTGAATAGAAATGATGGTTGGAATCTTAGTAGAAGTTGGGTCCCCGTCTAGTCCTCTTAGTTTTTTAGGCTTCTTTTTCGATTTATTTTGTTTGGATTTATTTTGTTTGTTTGTTTATCTATGTCGTTATAGTTTTTTAGGCTTCTTTTTGGAATTTATTTTGTTTGATTGTTTATTTATGTAGGTATTGGCGATTTGTTGTTGATTTATTCTTCATTAGAGTTTATTTTATTGATTCTTATTTATTTTGTCTTGATTTATTCTTCATTAGAGTTTATTTTATTGATTCTTATTTATTTTGTCATCCTATTCGTATTATTAACTCCTTTTAGTATATTTTGTTATTTGTTTAAGCACCATATTTTATTGTTGACCCTGTTTGATTTATGGATTACTTTTTCTCTGGATACATATATATATATATATATATAGACTATTTGTTTAATTTATTATTTTTCTATTAATATTTTTAAATTTATTTTATTTTATTTCCATTAATTATTTTAATTTATGAAATAATCTCGTCTCATTTGACTTCTTTCTTTACTTTTATTTATTTACTTTTATTTATTTATTTATAATAAATTAATAAACTAATATCATAATTTAAATATTATTTTAGTAATATTTGGTTTTAATATATTAATTTAAAATATTATTTTCAAAAACTAGTAATATTTGTTTTTAATAATTAATTTAAATAATTTTTCAAAAACTAGTAATATTTGTTTTAATAAATTACTTTAAATATTATTTTTCAAAAGCTAGTATTTCAAGGACACCCCCGCTAATTTTATGTATGACAATAATAACTTAGAGGAAGTGTATTCTTACAAGTACCTAAAGAGGAAGTGTACTCTTACAAGTACCTAAGAATTGATATTCATCACAAGCTCAACTTGAACTATAGCATTGAGAAAAGGATTAATGGGGTTGGAAAGCTTGCTTTGGTCTTGAGAATAATTGTAAAACGGGAAACCTGGTAATGTGGGATAAAAAGAAGTTCCTCTTTGAAACTTTAGTTGCTCTTGTTATCTTATATGGATGTGAGGTTTGGGGTCGCAGCATTTCTAGATAATCCTAGAAAAAGATTGAGCAAATCCAGAAGCACTTTATAACATATAACCTGAAAATTAAAAGCAATACACCCTACCCTATTCTCCTTATAGAAGGAGGTCCCCTATCGAGAGCTTAACTATGACTAGACTTCTGTTGTACAAGCACAAGCTCAACAACATAGGAGATCATAGACTACCTAAGCTAGCTTTAAATTCCAGCCAAAACCAACTAAGGCTCAAACGGGGGTGGTATAAAGACACAAGGCCCTGGTTAAACCATTGGGAGATCAACGATAATGATGCATTGCAAAACATCAATAACATTAAAAATATTGTTACTTCTAAGTTCAAAGAAAAAATGTGGCGTGAGAAAGATTTAGCAGCTAAAAAAAATTAAGTTATTATAAAAAGGTCATCAACCCCACCCTAGAAGATCAAAAATATCTCTGTTTTAGCTAGCTCAAAGAAGAAAATTAATATAGCGAAGATTAGAATGAACTCTCATGAACTCCATGGATGGAAAGGATCTGCCATTTCGGTGAGAATAAGAACATTGAGGATGAAAACCACTTCCTCTTAGAGTGCCCCGCCTACAACCACATTAGATCTCAATTTCATAAACTTTGTCGCAATATTGACCTTCTTGGCCTTTTAGGCTGTCAAAATTATAATGAGCTTTGAAGGCTTCTCTCCAAGCTTTTTGAGCATAGAAATAAAATCTTAAATCAAACTAAATAATTTGTTTCTTTAGGTCTGATAGACCAAAGTTTGGTTTCAGTGGACATTAACCATCATCATCATCATCAATATTTGGTTTTAATATATTAATCTAAATATTATTTTTCAAAAACTAGATCTTACTTATTAATATTTTTAATAAATTATTAAACTAATATCATTATTTAAATATTATTTTTTAAAAAGTAGTAATATTTGTTTTTAATAAATTAATTTTAAATATTATTTTTAAAAACTAGTCACAGTTACTTATTAATATTTTTATAATAAATTAATAAACTAATATCATTATTTAAATATTATTTTTCAGTTTTTAATAAATTAATAAGCTAATATTATTTTTCATTTTTAATTTATTAAAAATTGAACACAAATAAACAAACAAACAAAATAGATAAAATTATAGTGAGCTCGGGAGGCTTCTCTCCAAGCTTTTTGAGAATAGGAATAAAATCTTAAATCAAACCAAATAATTTGTTTCTTTAGGTCCGATAGACCAAAGTTTGGTCTCAGTGGACATTAACCATCATCATCATCAATAAATTAATTTAAATATTATTTTTCAAAAACTAGCTTACTATTCGTTTTAATATATTAATAAATTAATATCATAATTTAAATATTATTGTTCACGTTTTTAATATATTAATAAATTAATATCATAATTTAAAGATTATTGCTCAAATATAGTCGTTACTTGGAAATTATGTCTCTACATTGCTCTCTATTTAAGCCTTTGTCATGGTCTACCTTATCTAGTCCTGATGATGAATTAATATCATAATTTAAATATTATTGCTCAAATATAGTCGTTACTTGGAAATTATGTCTCTACATTGCTCTCTATTTAAGCCTTTGTCATGGTCTACCTGCCTCTTCATCTAGTCCTGATGATGAACTACATCTGGTCTTGATGATCCTGATGATGAACAACACTTGTTACTTGGAAATTATGTCTCTACATTGCTCTCTATTTAAGCCTTTGTCATGGTCTACCTGCCTTTTCATCTAGTCCTGATGATGAACTACATCTGGTCCTGATGATCTTGATGATGAACAACACTTGATGATGAACCACACATCTGCCTAATGATGAACCAGGCACACTTGATGATGAACCACACATCTCCCTGATGATGAACCACACATCTGGTCTTGATGATCATTATGTCTCTACATTGCTCTCTATTTAAGCCTTTGTCATGGTCTGCCTACCTCTTCATCTAGTCCTGATGATGACCTCTTCATCTGGTCCTATGATGAACTACATCTGGTCCTGATGATCCTGATGATGAACCACACATCTACCTGATAATGAACCACACTTGATGATGAACCACACATCTACCTGATGATGAACCACACATCTGGTCCTAATGATCTTGATCATGAACCACACTTGTTGGTTCGAAAAGTGTCTTGATGATGAACCACACTTGTTAGTTTGGTCCTGATGATGAACCACACATCTGGGCTTGATGACCCTGATGATGAACCACACTTGTTGGTTTGAAACGCATCCTGATGATGAACCACACTTGTTGGTTTGAAATGCATCCTGATGATGAACCACATGATGAACCACACTTGTTGGTTCGAAATGCATCCTGATGATGAACCACATGATAAACCACACGTGTGGGTTCAAAACGCATCCTGATGATGAACCACATGATAAACCACACTTGTGGGTTCAAAACGCGTCCTGATGATAAACCACATGATGAACCACACTTGTTGGTTCGAAACGCGGCCAAAAATTTCTCTTATGTGATTTCTTCTACCTAAAGACTTTGCTTGAATACAAAAACTTTTGTATTATTAAAATCAAATTTAACTTTTACATATTATATATTCATTTATATTGGTTACTTATAAATAGAATGGATTTTTCAAATTCTTTTATATTTGGTAATTATTTAAGACAAAAATCTGAAAAAATTTCTCTTATATGATTTCTTCTACCTAAAGACTTTGCTTGAATACAAAAACTTTTGTATTATTAAAATCAAATTTAACTTTTACATATTATATATTCATTTATATTGGTTACTTATAAATAGAATGGATTTTTCAAATTCTTTTATATTTGGTAATTATTTAAGACAAAAATCTGAAAAATGATTTCCATAAACGATCAATTTAGCCAATCATCATTTAACATTTAATTTAAAGTAATCTGAAAAATGTTTAGAAAATTCTTTCAATTATATAGTTTTCTTATATCTATATTTTTGAAAAAACTGTAGTTTTCTTATATCTATATTTTTGAAAAAACTGTAGTTTAATAAAATCCAACAATTATTTTTTAAATCTTGATTACAACTTTCAAGTTTAAAAAATTTGGATACACTATTGAAATAAAAAATTTGGCCATCCTTTCAAAAAATATTTTCAATTATATAATTTTCTTACCTCCATAATTTTGTAAAATATTTTAATTATATAATTTCCTTACCTCCTTAAATTTTGTTAATATATTTATATGAATAATGAAAATATTTTCTAAATTAAATTTTCAATTATATAATTTCCTAATCCTCATTTCCATAATTTTGTTAATATATAAAAATACAAGAAATATTTCCAATCATATAATTTTCTTAGGTTAATTTTCTTATGGAAATAGGAAAATTCCAATTCTGAAATTTTACATCCAAATTTTACATCCATGGGCTTCCTATGAGAAATATTTTCTTAAGTTAATTTAATTTCCTTATTTCCATAATTTTGTTAATATATAAAAATACAAGAAATATTTCCAATCATATAATTTTCTTAGGTTAATTTTCTTATGGAAATAGGAAAATTCCAATTCTGAAATTTTACATCCATAAAATGTATCCCAGGCTTCCTATGAAAAATATTTTCTTAAGTTAATTTAATTTCTAATTTTGTTTGTGAGAAATATTTTTTTAGGTTAATATTTTAATTATATAATTTCATTACTTCCATAATTTTTTCAATACATAAGAATATGAGAAATATTTTCAGCTAATATATAAGAATATGAGAAATAATTCCAGTTAATATATAAAAATATGAGAGATAGTTCTAGTTATATAATTTTCTTATATAAGAATATGAGTATATAATTTTAATGAGAAATATTTTCTTGGGTTAATTTTCCAATTATATAATTGCACAATTTTGTTAATATATAAGAATATGAGAAATATTTCCAATTATATAATTTTATATATCCGTAGGATGTATCTATTCATGGGAATAGGAAAATTCCAATTCTGAATTTTTACATCCATAAAATGTAATCTATGCGAATTTCCATAAAATGTATCCATGCGAATAGGAAAATTCCAATTTTAGATGTGCTCAGAATTTAGTTTAGTTATTGGATAAAAAATCATGAAAAGGGGGCAAACTTTGTATTAAATATTTATTACATTCTATAGAAAGAATGTATAAATTTCTAAAATGATTAACATCACTTACATAAAGTATTAACTGGATTTCTCTTAATAACCAATAAGAATATAAAGACAAACTTTTAAAATTGTTTAATATCATTCAAACAAATTTAAACCCACAAGAAGAACGCTACACCATGCCCACAAAGATAGTTGCAATAATACTGCTTCCATCCAGACAACGGTGTACCTTAAACCTTTATATAACACCTCATGGCAAAATTAAACAAACCGCATAATTTGTAACTGGCTTCATCCCAACTAGTGACCACAAAGGGAGCATGTAACATTGTTGAAACCTGCCCCTTAACAGCTATGGATTTGTTGGCTGAATAGCTTATTGATAACAAATCAAACAAGGGAGGGATGCACAATCCCAACCACGATAGCTGCCCCTAGACCCTGGATTAGGTGGTCGGCACTGCTCACTTGCGGTCCCCTGATTACCCTGTTATTGCATGAAATTCTTAGCATCTTGGGCAAACAGCTGTTTACAGGCCCACCTAGTGTTGCCATCTTAGTACTTGCAGAATGATAAAATATACGCTTCAAAGTTCAAACAACCTTATAAAAGCTTACTGGTAACTGGCTAATCAGTAATGAACGATGCATGAACTCTAGCTACCTCCAGAACCTACATTAGACGGTCCTCACTGCTTTGTCACTTATTGATCGCCTGGGAACCACCTTGTTACATGATATTCTTACCATCTAGGTCAGATAGCTGTTTACAGGCCGCCTCTGTGTTTGCAGAATCATACCGAATATACCCTTCAAACTAATTAAATCCTTCTGACAAGAGACGATTCTCCAAAAATTAATCCCAACGCTGCCTTTCAAGAGTATTGGAAATGTTTCCCCTTTTTCTAGCAATCAATTTAATAACGAAACAGACAATGCACCGCAAACTAATTATTAAGGTAATATTTTCTCGCAACTTTAAATTCTTTGCAGCTATTTTGCATATATTTTCCCATTTTGATTATCATATAGTGCACAATATTCGAAAATGACAGCTCCAATATTAGAGACCTTTTCGTACTCAATAGGATTATCATAATTAGCTTGATCTTTCTTGGGTCAGTATCATTTAAGAAGCAACTTAAATGCAATACCTAAACTTTCTCATTTACATTGCAACGGTGCACAGATAACAAGATTGAAGGGCCCAGTTTCCCAATAAGCACATCAGTTATGAAAAGTTCATGATCAACAATGAAAAAGAATCGGAAGATAGCTAAGCCACTATTACTATAAGCACTCTAACTATGGATGCAACAAGCAGTACAAGATGATAAAAGGCTCCTGGTTGTTGAATATATTTACCAACTGCTTGATAACAGCACTAAAATTTCTCCCTGCCTTGGTTATACAAGAATATAAATTTCTCAGTTAGAAAATTATATAGGCATATAACCATTAGTTGTATGCCTCCATTTCTTGATTGTCTCCGGAGATAGAAAAAACACGCGAAGGCCAACTAGTGTGTTATAGAACTTAGAAGAAGCCTGACCATAACATGCAATACCACATTAACATATTGTTTTCCCACGAAACTGGTTCCAAATTGCTTTACGAGAATATAAATTTCTCAAGTTACATAGGCATGATAGCCACTAGTTGCGTGTCGCTATTTCTCAAAAGAGAGAAACACAAATAGGCCAACTAGTGTGTTATAGAACTCTCAAGTTACATAGGCATGATAGCCACTAGTTTCGTGTCTCTATTTCTCAAAAGAGAGAAACACAAATAGGCCAACTAGTGTGTTATAAAACATGGAAGATCCCTGACAATAATCTGCAATATTGCATTAACATGTTGTTTTCCTATGAAACTGATTCCAAAATGCTACACATACCCATGTGCAAAAACTGAGGATTTTATCACCCCCTAAAATCCTCGTCATCGTTGTGAACATGTTACATAAGTATCTGGTGGTGTATTCTGCGGATTAATTGGTCTTATAATACTGCACCTGGATATCCTAATTTTGTACGGAATGAGCAACTTCAAAGGACCAAGGTCATTGCTCTCATTCGCAGGCCAGTTTTGTGTCAAAACTGCTTAAGCATATAGCAAAGGCCTGAAAAGCAGACAGCGGGTAGCGATAGTCCATGGTAAATATGTCTTTTCCAATCTTCCCAAACTGAAGGATAACTTTGTCCTGGTCAGCTTGTGTCACCAACTGCGAAGGTTCCACGGAAGCAACTAGCTGAAAGTTTTTTACAGATGCCACTGTCACACGTCCCTTGAAATTCAGGCACCAACACTGCAACTGCTCATGCCATCTCGGTGCCTTATTTTTCAATACAAGCGGTACATCTTTGCTCTCAACATTGATTGGAATTTCTGATAAGCTAGAGCTGCTGAAATCTATAAGGGGTTCTTTGGAAAAGGGTAAGGAAAATGATTCATCCAATGAACGAGGAAATTCTGTCGGTGTTGGAGCATTTCCTCCAACCTGAATAGAAGAAGCTGGAATAGAATGCATTGTGCACTGCATCCTCCTTGGCCCTCTAGTACCAAGGACATTGAGTTCATAAACAATGTTTGCTATGTTATAGCTGCCAGCGGGTACTCTTGGAGACACTTGCTTGGAATAAAATCTCCGACTTGGCCGGCTAGTTAAGACTACTGCACCACTGTGCGGAGGTTGGCTATCATATATTGTGAACTTGGTACCCAAGAAGTTTGACCTGTAAAGAATATTAACCATTGAATCAGAATGATCTTGTAGGGATGATGCTTATAACTATTAGCTACATAGATATCAGAGATGAGACATAAACTTGTCAAGCAAAATAATGAACTTCTTGTAACAAGAAAACATATCAGGTAATGTGCTGACCTCAATTTTCCCACATATGTGTTACTTGCTCGGGAGAAGTCCTCGGAACTCAAAGAAATTATATAATCTGTGCTTGTGGCATGTCTAACTTTTTTGGCAGCAAAGAGGAATTTCCCATTTTCAACAAGCAAAGCTGCACATTGAACAAAATAAGTGTCAGAGATGACTCCAGATTACTATCAAATTAAATAAATGATTGTTGTGTTTGTTTAACCCTTTGAAAAACTAATTGCACGACCTAAATTAATCTCAAGAAACTATTTATGTTTTTATATCGACTATTCCATATTTCCAACTTATATTTGTCGATGTTCAAACATAACAAAACATTAAATAAGGCCAATAGCAAGTATGGAGAGTTTATGACAATATGATGGAAAATGACAGTTTCCACGTAACTTCAAATCATGAGCTTCATACATACAATAGAGAAGAAGGAAAGATATTGTCAAGAAGAAATTGCTCTAAACTTGGGGCCTGGCATGCATTGCACGTGTTCTTAAAAATCATATGCAATACCCGATGTATCTGAATAAATTAGCTTCGGTACTGAAATTTACTTTAAACTTCGCTCTGACATACATTGCAAATCGTTGTTTAAGGGACACTTTGCAACACAATATATCAGGATAAATTAGTTTGGGTACTTAAATTCACTGTAAACTTGGATTGACCTCATGTGTTACAAGATGAGGTTGAGTAAAAAGCAGTATGCAGTACCCAATACTATCTTGAAAATTTAATTTGGGTACTCTCCATCACTGCAGCTTAAAATAAGATCTTATGTCTTTCTTACTCTAGGTTCTGATATGATCCTTCAGCAAAGGGCAAAACAAATTGCAGATTAGTATCTAAGCAAACTAATTCTATCTTGAAAGTTTAACTTGGTACTCTCCATCACTGCAGCTTAAAATAAGATCTTATGTCTTTCTTACTGTAGGTTCTGATATGATCCTTCAGGAAAGGGCATAAACAAATTGCAGATTAGTATCTGAGCAAACTAATTTTTGTTCAGATGTCCAAAGAAATCGCATGAATAATAATGATTGCAACAAAGAGTTTGAATTGTGACATTTACAGGCCAGACTGCCGCAAAAAAGCCCTTCCAAAAAAGACTATTAGACACCAAATCATCAAAGTAGTTATTCCAAAAGCAGACAAAACAATTTCAATCATCACCAAAGAAATATTATAGCAGACAACATAAGAAACAAGCAAACCATCTTCCAAGTACTTGCATAGTGTGAGCTAAAATGCTCCCTCCCTGGCTGGTTTCTTTGAAATTGGATAAGAAACCGTCAACCATGATCCTATTACTCATACCCATGAGCACTCACACTCGTATAAGCGTAGCTGACCCTCTTGTCACTGTCAAAAAAGATAAGAGCAACATAGGCATTTACACACACAGTTCAAACACCCAGTTGCACACATACACACATCTTCTGCACCAGTAGGCAGTCAAACAAACAAAAGTGTTATGAAGAAACTGCATAGATGCCAACAGAGAATAGGTTCACTGGTGAGGTCAACAGAGGATCAAACTGTCCACCAGGCTTCGATTCCCACTATGGCCTGTCCCACCCAAATGACAGGTGTTTAAAAAGGGATGAGACAAAGCACAAGTCCCAGGCAACTTTAACAGTACAGATACCCATCAAATATGGTTTTCAAAATGAAGAAAGTCTATTCTTTTGTGACACAGCCCCTTGGGACATGTTTCCTGAAGCACTTCCAAGTTCCAAAAGAAAAAGAATAAAAGAAAGAACGGTATCTATGATACTTCAGCAACATCTTTAAAAAAGAGATGCAAATGTAGATGCCGTAAGGACCAGTAATCAACAAGAAATCAAGCCATGAAAATATGAGATTTGCACTCAACAGCCATCTCACTGTAGAACAGCTTTCCTTCCGCCTTCATTGTCACTGGGACGGTAGGTCCAGCGCTATAAATTGCAACAAAACCAAAGGCATTAAACATTGTACATAGTTTTGTCTAGATTCCAAGCACACAAACTGAATCAACAAGAATGACAAGTGTTCAATGGACCATATGAAGCCCAAAGTACTCAGATTCATAAGGAATTGCTTAGGGCTCCAAGCATAAAACTCAATAGCTCAAATGCTGATAGCTGATCTCAGATTGCAAGATATCAGGTCTGAATTTCAAGAACAGGTTTAGGCCTTCATTGATCTAGGAGATGCTTTCGCACTCCCACTTTGTACCTATAGTGGGGTACTGCTTAATCTCATTGACCTACCTTTGTGGTCATTCGTTGGACATTAATTAAATATCTTATCTAGGTAGCAAATATTGCTCTGGAATGCCAAGTGAACAATGAACTGCAAAATAGAATAACTCCGGCTCTGTTAGAAAACATATATTCTGAGTATGTAAAATGATCACATAAGAATGTCGGATAATAATCATCTGCAAGAGTCCCTGGCATAAGGAAATAATTAAATGCAAGTGTGTAGGTACCGATACTATAAGCAGTCAAGAGTATTGCTGAAACACATAAAACGACTTGCTGAGCTAGTTACAAACTTATGAAGGCTCATTTTTTCTAAGTTCAATGGGCAGTTCAACCGCATTCGCATGTGATAAGGTAAATAGAAATAGTAGGAAGAAAAGATGTCTCTCCAAAAGATTTAAGAAAATAAAAACAAACAGAAACTCTAGAAACTTTTCAAGCTCCACCAGCAAACTAAAGCCTCCAGAATGTTGAACAAGTAAGCTATCAAATTCAACAACCTAGATATGAGAAGTGATCAACCTTATCAGCTATGGGCCTAAAAAGTTCTGACAAGGAAGAAAAGTGACCAGAGATCCACCGACAAATATGGCCTCTCTCTAACAAGGGCAAGGAAAAGGTAGAACTTTATCCGTGTGACAGATGTAATTAATATTTGCTTCAAAAGGGTAAACATAGAAAAAAACACGAACTGTTTTCCTTCTTCGATGCAAAAGTTTTCCAAATTGATGAAAATAAAGAGGCTTACCAGGAGTTAGGCCCAGGAACAATTTGTATGTAGAAGCTGACCGATCTCGTTTGATAAAACATTGCATGGGTGGATCACGTGGTCCAGGCTGTTGAAACAAAACCACAACCATGAATACATTGATCATCGAGACAATTTCACAACAACAACAGTATTAGCTTCAACGGTCTACCCACCCAGCACTTTTGTCTCCAGCATATGTCTACCAGAAGAATTAAGTCATGCAGCAGTAAAAAAAATAAACTATAGATATTGCTTTACCATCTACTACGTGAATTTAAAGGAAGAAAGAATCATTGCACAGGCATCTTGTTATATCTTGATTCTTACCCTCCAGCTTTGTTAGTGCGTTGACATTTTCCTTAATGATTAAACCAACAATTTGCTACCAACAAATCAATGAAACTACCAAACTAATAGCTTTAAACAACAAAATATCCAGCACTTTTCTTTGATCCAAAATGCTTGGAACATTCTAGGTGCTGTACATTCACCTGTTTCAACGATATTGGAAATGTAAGCTTTCCACATTGCTCCGGTGTTTTGACAACTTCTTTAGTTATCTCACGCCAAGACTTGCAGACGCCAGCGCAGGCAACTACATTTTTTCGAGCCGGCCAGGTACATTCACTAGCTTCCAAGCGCTGAATCACATTATGAAGTAATTCTGGTGGAAGATTGGCCCATTGACTCTGTTGGACAAAAAGAACTCGACTCAGAGTATCATCTATGGTTGCCTGAGATCTTGCCCTGTGGTTGTGTGAAACCCTCATGTCAAAACTTCGTCTCCTAGAGATGTTACCAATTCCATTTCGCACTTCCTTAATCTCACGCATTATGCTTCTCAGAGACATCTCGATAGTTCTGTAATCTCTTGCCTTAAAAGCTTTCCTTCCAGACCAAATACTCAGCCACTGTTATCAGGTGTATTTGCTGTATGTTTTCCTGCCAATAATAGTGTTCCCCTGGGACACTACTAAGAGTCCCTCTCAGCTTAAAATTCTAATAGCATATATTTGGAGCATAAATACAAAACTAGAATTTCCATGCAGAACAAATGGGATGAAATGCTGCCTCTGACGCAGTTTTCTCGGACAAGATGTAACAGTTCATTTCTTCTTCAACAACCTTTCTTACGAAGGATCACCAAATAATAGATTTATATCTGATGATTGAAACTTTGAATCACCTCAAATACGATCTCTTCAGCAGTACAAGAGGAGGTCTTATGGCAGAATTCCAAAGACTATCCAGGTTTCTGGATCTATGGGCACGGAAAGGGCAGAGATTGAGCCACGGAAAATGTTTCAGTTTATTCTCTTGAAGTTCATGCCTCTCTATTCATGTTTTTTTTAATTGCTCATAAACTCTAATTTAACAGCTTTTCATTCAATCTAGCCTTGTTAAAGAATTATATACTGAATATTTTACAAGCACGGCTTTAGATCGTGAAATTTACCACAGCAAGGGGCTTCACGCTACTGCTAAAGAATCAAGATTTAATTTCAAGGAAGAAATGCTCGAGGGATTAAATCACATCCAGAGATTAATCTTCCCCTTTCCGGCCGCAAACAACCCAAACTCGGTGGTTCTTCATACAAACAGACAACAGATCCTTTTAATTTTTTGGTGAGGAGATTGTTCCAAGCACTTAAACTTTGTGACATAACGCGTAGATATTAGGATTTTAGGACCAAATGCTTGCACTTGTAATGAAAAACCGCTGCTTTAACTTCATTCTTGGATCAATACTTCCTTCTTCTGCCCAAAAGCCTCAAAATCTTATTTCTTGCCAATGAGATTCAGCGTACAGTTTTTCCCCAAAACTTCCTCGTCCTCTGCTTGAAAATCTTCAATCTGTCTCAGTATCCGCTCTCAAAGTCCTTTTGAATCTAGCCAAAATTAGCATAATACTTTCTGTCCTGAAGGCAAGCCAAAAAACACAATGAACTCAAAAGCTGAAAAAAAAAATACTCAAGATCTTTTAAATGTCCGACAGAACATCTGAAGCCTAAAACTCGCTCACCATCTTTCAAATTTTCTCAAAAACGTCTCAAAAATCTCTATTTTCACGAGGGGCCTCTGAATTTGAACAAAATACAGAGCAAAATAAACAAGATCTTTCAAACATCTCCGAAACCTAAAAGTTGCCCAAAATCTTTTAAAGTTTCGCTGATCATGTCACAAATATCCATTAATGGCACCGGACCTATGAACTCCTAGAACATTGACAGCAAAATAAATAACATTTTCCTACACAAATAACAAAAAAAAATTACCTAAAGAGAACTTGCCAGACTTCGCAGAGACGCCTCCAGCCAGTTCCAGCTATTTACAGTAACCGCAAAACTCACGAACGACAGCTATTTAACGTTCAGATCTTCAAAATTCCTCTGCGTGTTCATTGACCATATCCTTCTTTTCTCCGTGCCGGACTCCAAACCGCCTTTAAACGAATTGAACAAAGAAGAAACAAATAAAATATTCGTTAAAACTAATTTCCCAAATAATTTATACGGTTTTTTCAAGCGCTCGCCTGCGTGTCCGTGAGATTGCTTCGCGAAACTTTACTTAAAAAATAAATTAATTAATACATCTTCCCAGCTAATTTCTTTCTTTCTTACGACACACCCTTCCTACTAAAAGTTTAGCCGATTTTAAATACATGAAAGTAAAATGTTTTCTAATTTGCATTATTATTAATTATACGAAAGTATTTTGAGTGTTATAATACTAATCAATTGGATTTAGTTTAAAGGGTCGGCAAAAGTTATTTTTTCCATCTGGATGTAATTTTTGTACGTAATAGGTTGAACTCATAATGATTAATTTTATAATGCTTTTTTAGTATATTGTTTTTTCCCTCGTTATTAAACATATATATTTCTCCTATAAAAAATATAAATTATTTTTTATAAAAAAAAATCATAATAATAATAATAAACTAATTTTCTTGGTTGTTTTGGTGATTTGAAAAAAATGACACAATACCCCAGATTAATTTTTGAATTATGTGTTATAAGTTCTTTTTAAATATAAAGTTGTTGCAAGAAGATTGTATGAGAAGTATAGGAATGTTGAGGATTAGTAAAAACGAAATAATTATAATATAGGAGTTAAAGAAGGTTATTTCTTATTTTTTATTTTTTTGGTATATACATTGACCAATTAGAAGAATCTTTTGAGAGATGTAAGTTGTGTTGGCTTAACTCTCATTTATATAATCATCATCATTATTCTTTACACAAATAATATTGTTCTTATGGAGAAGAGTCCCCATGACCTCAATAAACATCTAAGCATCCTTAACGACTTCTATTCTAACATGGGTATGGTTGTGAGCATCCACAAAACTAAAATTATGATCATTCAAAAAAAACACTTACAATACTTTCTTTTATAGAATAATAGCTTGGAGAAAATGCCTTCATATAAATATTTGGAAATTGACATTCATCACAAGCTCAATTAGAGCTATAGCATTGAGAAAATGATTATTAGAGGGTGGGAAACTTATTGTGGGCTTGAAAACAATTGTAAATTAGTAGATTTTTGGCTATGGGATAAGAAAAAAACTCCTTCTTACATTGGTCAATTCTATTGTGTTATATGGATGTGAAGTTTTGGTATGTAATATCTCTAGAGAATATTGAGAAAGATAAAGTTGACCAAAAAGAATTGTATAACTTATAATCTTAAAATAAAAGGCAGTACACCCTATCTTATACTTCACATAAAAGTGGGCCTTTCCCCATTAAGAGCATAGCTATGATTTGGTACTTAATGTACATAAACAAGATAAATAACATGGATGACAAAATGCTCTCCAAAATTCTTTCAAATTCTAGCCAAACCCACCAATGTCTCCACTGGGGATGACATAAAGATACCTAGTCTTGCCAAATCATGGGGAAATAAAGAAGAAGTGGTTTTGCATAGTAATGTTAATAATAAAGATATTATTATCAACATTTAAATAAATCTAAGAATTAGAGGAATACAAAAAAATTAAATTATTATAAAGAGATGGTCAACCCTAATCTAGAAGATCAAAAGTATATATTTGTTTTAACAAGTGTCAAGAAAATCAACATTTTTTAGAATAAAAACAAGCTAGTGAGTTATATAGTGAAATTAGGCATTGGACAATGCCAAGACACCACTAGACAAAGAACCTATAATCTTTGTAACATTAAGAGAGTTGAAGATAAAAAAAAAACATTTTTTCTTAGAATACTCTACTTATAACCCAATTAAATCCCAATTTTCAAAATATTTATAACAATATCTATTTTTTTTAATATTCTAAACCATCAAATTATGGTGATGATGGAAAGTTTCTCTTACTATTTTTGAATACAAAATAATTTTTCTTACTATTTTTTGAATAAAAAACAAAATATTAAAAAAATTCAAATAATCTCTTTTTTTCAAGTTTATATTATATTTATATATATATATATATATATAACAAAAAGCTGACAAGTAGGTAAGTTTCATATTCTTGTAATACATATAATAGTATTATTTCACCACTATCATTATCATTATAACTTTTAGTTAAAAGTTCAAAAAATAAACATCAATTGACTTAGCCGATTAGATCATTATTTGGTCTCAGCGGAGGTTACCATCATCATCATCATAATACACCTATTATAATAATTTAAAAATTATATATATCTTAATAATACACCTACTAATTTAGACCTCTTAAAAATTAAATATTTATTTTCAAAAATATTATATATAATAACAATAATTTTTTAAATCAATAAAATCTTATTGTAAATAAGATGTTGCGAATCATCTTTACCTAACCGTTATGATACATATAGAATTCGTTACAACTACATCAAATAAAAATATTAACCTATATAATTAACCCAAAAAATGACCAAAAATCTCATTATATATTATTATTAAAATTACATAAATAACACTAACAAACTAAAACCAATTTACAAAATATAATATCTTAATAAATATAAATAATGAAGGACTTACCCACTAAAGCTACTTTTTAAATTAGTAGAATTTTTAATATAGATGATGGTTGGGAAGTTTGTCTACGCCATATCTAATTCACTTAAACAGTTATTACAATATGTGAAAACTCATCCCAAGAAGTTGAACCACCTCTCAACTAACCAATGAAATCCATATTATTTACCGTTCCTGTCGGTATCTTTACCGTCACCATTTATGTAATTGAGTTGTTAAAGCTACCTAAATTACACATGTTTTGACCCCACACGTCTCTTTCTAGCATCAAATTTCAACCCGACTAAAGCATTTCGCGTAAAAAGGAACGGCCTTGTCAGGTAGAAGTGGATAGCGAGTCAACATTATGATATGTTACGACAAAACATTTTCAGTATTTGGTAAGTCAAAGAAATTGATGGTTGAAAATAACACGATTGAAAGTTATCAAAAATCTTTACATTAAACAAGCTTATCAGTATAACAGTAAATGGTTATAATTATCCTGTTTAAATTCTAAAAAACTAAAATATTAACACCTATACTATCCAATAAAACATAAAAAAAAAAAATTATAATAATTTGTA
Organism: Pinus taeda; assembly: GCA_000404065.3. Classification (NCBI taxonomy): domain Eukaryota; kingdom Viridiplantae; phylum Streptophyta; class Pinopsida; order Pinales; family Pinaceae; genus Pinus; species Pinus taeda. The sequence continues at coordinate 49,766 of APFE030324077.1, read as the reverse complement.
TATAAAATATAATAATTAGTTTAGTCTATCAAAATCTTAATTTATCTTTTTATTATAATAAAATAAGATATGAAATAAAAAATTTCCGTTGAAAGTTGATAAACTAAAATCGTTTTCAAAGGATTTATGAAAATCTCTTCCTAATCTCTTTGATATAAAAAGGGATATTAAATAAATTAATTATTTTTTATAAAGAATTAACCAATTAAAGTTTGTTTTAATATATTATAACAATCATCATTATCTATTAATTAAAAATAACAATATTTTTTAAAACTAAATTCAATTTGTTTAGTATTTTATTATGTTTAATTGGATATAAATGCTGAATATTATTTTACTTAAAATTTTATTTAAACAATTAAAAGAAAGCATCATGCAATTTATTTGTTTTTCATTACACTTTATCTTATTGTATTCATAAAAGTTAGTATTTCCCTAATTGAGAACATGGTTATGACTAGGTATTTAATGTATAAGAAGAAGCAATATAGTATGGAAAATAGAAAGTTTCCTAAAGTTTCTTGAAAATCCAACAAAACTACATGTGTCTCAAGTAAGGTTGGCTTTAAGATGACAAGTCTCGGCTAAATCGTTGTCATATTGGGGAAGAGGTGATATTCTCTAGAATAACAATAATGTTAACACTATCATTGCTTTTAAATTTAAGAAGAAATTTCCATGGGTGGGGTGAACATAGGGGGAGACATGATGGCTCGTGCATAGTGCCTGTCTACCCCTTTGAATGACAGTACCTCAATTTCCTTATGGCACATGGAGGAAGCCCTAGCATGAGACTTGGTCAATCAGGGCAATGATGGGGAAGGGTGTCCACTCCTAGAAAATGATTATTAATATGGGTCAAGATGAAACTTCTAGATCCTTGTCCAACCTTCCCATGATTGTCAATTATTATGGGGATTGTGGGCACATGGAGATAAAGGGTAATGGTGAATATGTGCTCTAGACAAGGTGCCTTGGTACAATAATGTGAAGAGGATGACATTGACATTACTAGGAGCATCACTTTTGGGTGACAAGCAAGTTAGATACTATTATATTTATCCCTTGTCTACATTGATCCATTGACTAGTTCATTTGTGGATTTTCCTTGTGGCTAGAAGTAGAGGTGGAGACACCCACCAAAGGAGAACATGTGTAGAATATGTTTATGACCCAACATAGCTTAATGCATAAAGAGCCCGCCAGTCATTGAGGCAAAGGATTTTTTCCCTCCCTTGTGTCAACGATAGTATCCATGTGCACAAGTAGGTTTTCGTGTCCCTGTTTGAATCTCTTGTGAGGTCTACACATTCATAGAATACAATTATGAGAAGTGAGGGACAAATTTGAGGGCGTAAGAAGAAGCGAGGCCATGGCTGGGGAAACTAGGCTTCTTCATCCCCCCCCACACACCACCCCACCCCCTACCAAGTAAGAGCAACAAGGGGTGTTAGCGAAGCAAAGCAGCATTACCAAAACCTGGTCTTGAAGGAGGCACAACAATTGATAACATATGTGGAAAAGCAGATAACAAAATAATGTAGAGGTTTGTGAGAGGACTAAGTCTTAGTTGAAGGGGAAGGCTAGTTATTAGACTCCATTCACTCACCAACCTAAGATATGAAGTTATTTAGGATTGTAGACACATTTTGGACATTAGATGCCATTGTAGCTTAGGCATTGGAGAGAAGTCAAGCTCTCAATGATGACATTTTACATGCATTGTGAATCTTTGAAGGTAAATACAAACTAATGTGATAGGGAATATATGGAATTAGCTTCGAAGTAGAACCAACTTTAGAGGGAGATGAGAAGATGAGCTAAGCAAAGCCAACTAGGGAAAATCCTGACAATCCCATCATCTTGGAAGAGGAGGACCAACTCTTGTACTCATTGACACTCGACAATATACATGTAATTGTTGTTGAAGAGTATGGAACAACAACATAAACTCAACAACTATAGGTCTCATAACCTAATTAAGACAAATTTTCATGTTCTTTACTACATATCTAGTAAGTACATTAGTTACAGGCTTATAACAAGATGCATGGAATTGTTTCAGGACTTTTGATTTTGTGTTATTTTTTATCATACCAATCACTAGATGGGCATACAAATGGAACTTAGAGTTGATGAATAGTTGGTTTCCCTAGAGACACACTCTTCAACTTGATGCATGTAATTTAATTTTTTTTATAATGTGAATACATAAAACTTTTTAGTCAAAAAATAAAATTAAGAAGAAATTGTGGTGCAAGAAAGAATTAGGAAATTCAAACACTATAAGGAGGTGATCAACCCTAACTTATAAGATCAAAAGTATCTCTCTTTTAACTATATTAAAGAAGAAAATCGACCTTGCTAAAGTAAGAACAAACTCTAAATAACTCCATTGTGAAAGAGGGAATTTGACAATTCCTAAAACTCCATGGATAGAAAGAATTTGTTGTCTTTGTAATGCTAAGAATGTTGAATATGAAAACCTTTTCTCTTAAAATGTCTCATATCCTATTTGAATATTTATTCCAATATCCACCTTCTAATCATTTAACTCATTAAAATTAGAGTTTTAGAAATGCTTTTCTTTAAGTTTTTTCAATGAGAAATGAAATTTTAAAACAAACCATATATTTTTTATTTCCTCTCTTAAAATTTGATAAACCAAAATTAGTTTAAATGTTATTAACTAGCCCGTGATAAGGGTGTTAATGTAGAAAAGATGGGGCTTGGGTTATTGTGCTCACCATCCTCAGGCGTTCACACTCCCATTTAATGCGGGAGATATGCGACATTTCATTCACATGCACGAGCATGCAGTTAAAATTGAGGAGCGGGCATCGAGCCATGGTGTGTAGTGTTGAGGAGATTGCGAGAGCAAAGGTTTATTCCTCGGCCTCGTGGAGCATATTCTCTGAGAAAGGGATTGAGGGAGCCCTCCTCGCGTGGATTTCTCTTGAGTTTTATCTAAGGAGGAGTGAGGAGTTGGGGTTAGGCTCTTGTTGGTTCATGAGGGTGGTGCCCTGGGCTCATGTATTTTGTTGGTTTACGAGGTGGCTAGCTCATCTCTGCAGCCTGGTGAATTAGGCTTGTAAGTTATCTTCTTCTATTTTGTCCTTCTATCAAGTTGGTTTGTTGTTTATCTCGAATTTTTGGTGAATTGGTTTTCAAGGGTGCATCTTTTTCAACCCTGGAATGTCAAGAGTCTTAGGATTATGAATCTTCCTCTTTCTTGGTCTTGGGTCTGGGAGTTTGTGAGTCTACATTCTCTATGTCACGTCGTTGGTATTCGTAGTGTTCTGTGTAGGCAAGTTTTGTTGAGGGTTGCACTAGCTTCCTATGGTGCCAAGCTTGGGAAAAGGGATTATGTCGTGGTCCTCTAGTTTTTAGATTTCTATTGGTCTGGTGGCATTGGGTGGTGTTGTCTTGGTCAAATGGTTGAGGAATTAAAGCCCATTGTGGAGTTTGTGTCACCCACTGCTTGCTTAGGTGGTTCGCTTTCCAAAATTTAGTCATTTCATTTGGGGCTATTACGATGATTTAGTGTGTTGGTGTCCTAACCTTGTCGATAGGGAAATAGTCTAGTATGTTTATCCTTTGCAGGTAGGGGTAATCCCCATAGAGATTCAAGTCAACCCGTTGACGACTCTAAAATGCCTCCAAGGCATCATCAAAGAAACAAAAGGGGTGGAGGGAGTGTTTCTCAACTTGGTCAAAAGGGCGCAAGGTTGCTTGCTCATGAGTCAAAGACATCCTATTTCAACATTATTCTCCCTGAAGTGTGTATAGAGATGAGCGAATTAGAGTCAAAGGTGGGAGAAGAAAGGAAGTCATTGTCTGACTCAAAATTGCTCAAGGACTTGGGTGGGTAGGTTTCAGATCTTGGACACTCAAGAGACAAAAAGAAATAATTCTTGAACCCAGTGGCCCTTCATTGGCAAATGAAGACAATGTTGGGCTTAGTTCTTAGAGACAAACAAGTTGAAAAGTACACCATCTTTGCTTCCCTAGAATATGTTAAGAGGATGTTGAGGATTTTTTGCTTTTGTGTTGATGGAATTGATGCCCTCCTAAGGCATGTTGAGAGCCATGTCCCTTGTGAATCAAAAGGAGGTGGCCCTGGTGAATCGACTAGTTCAAGTGCTCAAGCCTCGACTAATGTGTCCTCGTAAGATGAAGAGTAGTGAAAGAAGGCAAGAGGAGGATGGTTTTAGTCAACTCCCTCAACAACAAACTTCTTGTTCCACTTTGGCCCTATTCGGGCACTACTCTATTGGGATTACAACAATGTATGGTGTCGCGTCCCAATTTTGGTGGTGTTCGTGTTTTCCCCCAACTCGCGAAGTTTATGATTTGGATGTGTTTGGTGTGTTCCATTGCCTCTTGTAGCGTTGGTTTTTTGGAGCTGGCAGAGGTCATTTGTTAGTGGGTCTTTGGAATGTAATGCCTCTTAGGTCTTTGGTGATGATTGGTTGGAAAGTCTTCAAGCCTAAATGAGCAATTTTTTTTGTAAATCTCAATATGCTTGTGGCTAGATTTAATTGGGTATATGTGGCAGAGGTGGAATTCTTTAGCTCGAATTTGCTTTGCCAGTATTAGTCTATCTATATATTTCTGTTTCTACAATTAATACAATCTAAAATTATTATATATTATACGAAGAGATTTTCTTAAATATTATTTTATAATTTTCATTTTCTATAATTTTATCATTTTAAAATGTGAGGTAGCTATGATCACAACTATAAAATTAAAAAAAAATTCTTCCATCCCTTATAAAAAATAATTAGTGAATATAGTGAATTCATATATATTAATAATATATATATATATAATATATATATATATTAATTTTAATTTAGACGGATGTGATTTTAACTCAACAAACTTGTGCTAATAATGTGTTAATAATATATTTTATCATTATTTAGATGTCATAGACTATATTTATAAAACGACAAACCTCGTAATGTGGGATAAAAAGAAGTTCCTCTTTGAAACTTTAGTCACTCCGGTTATCTTATATGGATGTGATGTTTGGGGTTGTAGCATCTCTAGAGAATCCTGGAGAAAGATTGAGCAAATCCAGAAGCGTTTTATCACGTATAACCTCAAAACTAAAAGCAACACACCCTATCCTATTCTCCTTATAGAAGTGGGTCTTTCCCTTATTGAGAGCCTTGCTATGACTAGGCTTCTGTTGTACAAGCACAAACTCAATAACATAGGAGACCATACACTTCCTAAGCTAGCTTTAAATTCTAGCCAAAACCACTTAAGGCTCAAACGAGGTTGGTATAAAGACACCAATGCCTGGTTAAATCATTGAGAGATCGATGAGAATGTTGCATTGCAAAACATTAATAACATTAAAAATATTGTTACTTCTAAGTTCAAATAAAAAATGTGGTGTGAGAAAGATTTAACACCTAAAAGAAAATTAAGATATTATAAGGAGGTCATCAACCCCACCCTAGAAGATCAAAAGTATCTCTTTGTTTTAACTAGCTCAAAGAAGAAAATTAATATAGCCAAGTTTAGAACGAAATCTCATGAGCTCCATAGTGAAACGGGTCATTGGGCAGTTCCTAAAACACCATGGATGGAAAGGTTTTGCCATCTTTATGAGAATACAAACATCGGGGGTGAAAATCACTTCCTCTTAGAGTGCCTCCCGTACAACCACATTAGATCTTAGTTTCAAAATCTTTGACTAACCTTCCTAGCCTTTTACGCTGTCAAAATTACAGTGAGCTCGAGAGGCTTCTCTTCAGGCTTTTTGAGCATAGGAATAAAATCTTAAATCAAACTAAATAATTCGTTTCTTTAGGTTGGATAGACCAAAGTTTGGTCTCAGTGGACGTTACCCATCATCATCATCATCATAATATGTTAATTGGTATCAAAATGATAAATATTATTTCTATCCTAAAATAATTATTACAAAGTTAAAATAAATATATCAGTTTTATGGTTCAATATTTAATTTATTTTTTAAATTTTATGTTATTTCATGGGTTTTAATATAATAATGAAGGTAATATTTATGATAAGTTTAGAAAAAAAATATGTAAATGAAAATGGAGAAAAAAAATGTGTGAAAATTGCGGTTAAATTAAAAATTATAAAAATATTTTAAAATAAAACAATTATAAGATATATAATAATAAAATTAAATATATATATATGATAGGGGTTGTCTAAATGTATTATGTTTTAGAGGTTTTGGTGGGATTTTAGAGATTTTTTTTTAAGCGAAATCTTAATTTTTGTAGTTTAAAATGGATTTTTGATTATATATAGAAATTCAACATTTTGAAAAAACCACGAACACTGAGATTGTGGAAAGTTTACAAATTAAATTTATAATTCCAATAAATCTTTATCATCTATACAAATTACACAAACAATTTTTCAAAACACATAACAAATAAACTACAAAATATAAAATGATAATAATAGTTACTTAAAAAACTTTTATATATAAATTAATTTTAATTTATATTAAAAATTTGAAATTGAATGTTTCTCTCATGTTTATTATCCTTTTTATTTATTTAAATAATAGATTAAAAAAACAAAGTAGTTACAATATTCGTAAGCATAATGAAATAGAATTCTAATCGAAATCCAAAATATTTATTTAAATTTCATAATAAAACAAAAACCGCATAAGTACAAGAATATCTAAACAAACGGTAGAAATATCTCGAAAATGATAAATGAGGTATGATTTTGTTGGTTATTTTGTTTCCTTATGGGTAGACATGGTCATTGAAGTGATATCATGGGATCCTCTCAAACCAAACCCATTGACTTTTACTATTTTAACTTAGCGTGCGTGTCAGTCTAAAATTTCGCCACTTTTTGAGGTTTTTAGTCACGTCACACCTTTTATAAAATATATTTTATTTGTTTGATGCGATAAGATTCATATATTTTATTTATATAGTATTTATTTCAAATTTACTTTTGTGTAGAATTTTCGGTGGCTCACGGAAGTTTATTATTTTCAACCGTGATTACAATAAAATCACTTATACATGAATTTGTATATATTACAAACGATGAACTTTTGTTGTGGGGTTGGGTGCATGGAAAAACCGATTGTGACTTTGTCGACAGCAACATTCCATATAACATATATATGGAGTAGTCTAAAAAATTTAGCGAAAAAATTTGAGGTGAAATTTTGATTTGTGTTATTTAAATTAGATTTTTTTATTCTATATAAATTGAAAAATTTCTAAAACATTTCAATTGTGCAAGATTACCTATCATGATTTCAATAAATTTTTAACCAATTTTATAAAAATTACACTAAAAAACTAAAAAAAATCAAAATTAAAAATTAAAGTATTTAAATTAATATTTAAATTCCATGCCACCAAATTTATTTCTTAGGATTCTCGAAACCAAATTTATTTCTTAAGATTCTCCCACGAAGATTGAGGTGCATTTAAAGTGAATTTCGAAAAGTACAAGACAAAAATTGCCTTTGAAGAAAAATGAGAATATGAATTTATTTTTAATCTAATGTGAGGAAAAAGTAATTATAAATAAATACAATTATAACGTAAAGGGAGTTTCAGCCATGATTTAATTTATTTGGATAAAAAGAATGTGTGGAAACTTTAAAATTTATTTGTTATCGCAAAAAAATAAATAATAATAATTTAAAGACATAAATATTTTTAAAATTTGATACGTAGAATTTGATTTACTTATTCATATAAGTATGTTATTATAAATAAATAATATTAGTTTAAAAATATATTTTAAGGTGGTAAATTGGTGATTGAAGTAATGTGAAATTTATGAAAATTAAAAAGTTAAGGTTTAAATCACGTGATTTTGACTAGGTTTATGGAGAGGAGGACAAGCCCCAAATCTATGAAGGTTTATTAGTAGTTACGTGTTAGGCGGGTTGCTAAGTTCCTTTGGGATATAAAAAAAATAAATTAATTTAAAGATATAAATTTTAAAGTCACATATTTAGGATTTGATTGATTTGGATACAAATATTGTGTTTTTTTAGTGTGGTTCATGGATATCAAAGATTGGTGATCAATATGTCTGCGGAAATATCCAATCAAATCCAGACGAAGGGATCACTTCCCACCGACTCATTAGCAAAGCCTAACCCTAAGAGCATTGAAGATAATCAACCCATGACCTTCGATTAGCAAGGTGTTTTTTTTTTTATCAATCTAAAAGTGTCAATTGTATTATCATGAAAATATTGTTTACAAAATGTTTCTCAACTGCTAGGAAAGCCAGAGTATGCAGAAGATATTCACATAGAACCATTATTTCTTATAGGTTGAATAGCCTTACATGCCAAAAGGGTGACAAAAAGACAGGCAAACTATGAGCATTCTTTTCAAGGAGGTGGCTGGGGAGGGGGTGATGGAGGCATCGCGAACAAACATGATCTCTCATGCCTGTGAAAGTCTATGTGATCAATTTTGACCTCCAGTGCATGCATGCGTTCATTCGTTTGGCGCTAGCTCTGACCGATGTTAGCCAACTACTCTAATATCTCGTTCTGACTGAATTGGATATCTTCCATGTAGGCGATGAACTCATTCTTGTCCTCGTATTGGTGCTCCCTGAGGATGTCCAGGTTGGCTTGGATGCCTCTCAATTGTTCTGCGACTGAGTCCAAAGTGACTAGCATAACCACGTGACCCGAGGAACAACCCTATTCTTAAGCGACCTCCCTTGCGTGTATCCACACACTGAATTTGCAATTGACGGATTGTGGTTACCTGTGTTGTGGTCAACCTGCCTCTGCTGCCCTTTGTTTCTGCGAGGTCGACCCTATTTGTGGAGCATGATGGAAGGCACACTGAACTCTTGAACATGAAACACAAATATGACTTCAAAATCCACATATACACCACCCCCACACCTATAGATAGGGATCACCCGAGCCAAACAACTAAGTGAGGGTAGACACACAACAGTACTGCAAAACCCATAGAACAACAGGGCGCCCACATACTTGGATTTCCATAGACATAATATAGGAGGAGACTTACTGGCCTAAATTGCCCAAATTGCATAAGGTTGCCAGACAGGAAATGCAGCGAGATGGGCTTCACTCTTTGACACGACTCGCTTAGGGCCAAGACCAACAAAGTGCTAAGCAGAAGGCACCCTAAACACCCAAACAATAATAAGAGACAAAGCCCCTGAGGCATAGAGGAATCATCGCCCGAGAACCACCGGTCACCCCCCTGTGCCCCCAAGACCACAAAAGTTATTGAAACAAACCCAACCCGCCAGATTGGATACCAACCACTAACCCATAATCTCGATCCTAAGAGAGCATGCAATTGCCACAAAATACACTACACTTTCAATAAGAAAGATTCAAAATTAAACCATAACCAAAGGGTTGTAGATACCTGAAAACTGCAGAGCACCAATTTGACAGAGGATTGCTTCGTTGGCCGAAGCCAAAAGTTCCACCAACACACCCAATTCTGAGAGGTGGGACTATAAAACGAGAAAATTGTTCTTCAGTGTCCCAGATGAATGCTTGTGGGATAGACATGACACTAACTTTTCATGAAGGGCCGCCACTACTTGTCACTAGCTTTAACTTCCAGGGTGGCTTCGAATGGTCACCCTCATGAAAACTCACCACCCTACACCCTTTGCTCATCTCCCGAACCACATCAACCTTCCTTAAGATCATGAAAGACATAATAACCAGGACTGCCACATTTAGAAAGATTGGAGGATGGTCATCCCATTCCATAACGCCAATATTTGCTTTGAACATGTCCGTCGCGTGCCAAGGGGGGGAAGCCCCGAGGCCAGTTGGTCGTCCATTTGATCACCCCCATTGGGAGAGCAAAGTGATTTTTAATCATGGGAACTTGATCAATTAAACTAACACTTGAGGCTTGAATAAAAACACTATTTAATCATATAAAAATATGTTCTATATTAAAATATGAAAAATGTAATTATATTTTGTATTAAAATATAAAAAGTACAATGAAAAATGTAATTATATTTTGTAATAAAAATCAAAGTAAAGGTTAATATTTAGTGTATACATTTCAAGTAAATTAAAATATTAAAAAAAATTATACTCAAAATCTCAGACATTTAATAAGGTTAAATTATTTATCAATATTTTTTATAATTTGGGTTATAAATTATAATATTTCTTTTTCTTCTTAAATTAAAAATTTAAACTAAAATTAAAAAAAAAAAAAATACTTATCTCATACTTAATAATATTTGAATAAATAATTACATAGAAGGATGATATTGATAAAAAATTAATAATATTTCTTTTTCTTTTAAATTTAGAATTCACCAAAACATTGTTCTTCGAAAATTAAATAATATATATATTTTTACTTTTTCATAATATAAATTATTCAATCATTAGTGCACTTTTAAAAGTATTCATTTTCTATCTTTTCATGATTCATCATTTCTCCTTAATTCTATAAATAAATATCTTATGCAAATAAATTGTAAAAACTATTTTAAGGTATGTTTTTATTTTTAATTGGTGTTAAGTAATGGGAATGAGCGAGGCATCTGGAACTCTAGCCACCTCAATCTCTTGGTTTGTGTTTCTTTGATCTTGAGGCTGAGGGTAGTTTTCCTTTGTTGTGCAAGGTTTCACTTCCATTTGTAGGTGTTCTCTCTGAGGAGTGTTCATTGTGCATTTCAATTGATTATGTTGAGTTTGTCTCTTTTGCCCTGAGGCTGGGGATTTTCTTGGGGTTTTGTTTGTCACCATCTAGCCTTCTCATCGCCATCATTTGTGCCCTGCTTTGTTGTTGTGTTCGCTAGTGTATTTGGGTTTCCACCGACTTCTTCCTAGGCTTTTTGGCCTACTTCTTGTTGCCCTGAGTTTCTACTTTTCATTGCTTTACTTTGCTTGTGGGTGTTGGTTCAAAGGCCTATGTCGGGTTTTTTAAGGGCTTTGCATCTTTGCTTCTTGTTGCACGTTTTTGGGCTTGATGTTGTGGCTATTTGAGTGGCCTATGCCATGTTATAGTTTTTCTGAGGACGTTTATCTGCCTGGTTTTGTTGGGGTTTTTAAACCCTACCATGTAATGTTGGCAACCTGTTTTGGGTTTGTGTGTGTGACCCCTATTGAAGAATGTAACTAGGTTTAGTCTTCATAAATGTATTAAGTCACAATATAATGTATTTTTCAAAAGAAAGAAAAATAAATTTTATTGTTATTAAAATTGACTTATTAAAGCATGGGTTTCATGTTTGGATCAATTATTTTTAGGCCAAAGCCTCCATTGTAGGCTTATAGGGTTTGTGTCAAGTGTCTTTGTCGATGTCATAATGTAAAGAACCCTTCATGGGAATTATTTGTTAAGAAGAAATTTATTTTATTTTAAAATTAGTCTTCTAGGCCTCCTCCACAAAGTTAGCCTCGAAACTGGACAAGTCGGTCGAAATTGGGTAGCAAAATCAATACATTAAGGCAACAACTCGAACTTATTTGTCACTCACACACAAGAAGTTCGATCTGTAGTAACTAGGCCAAGAAAAAGTGTGAAATTCAAGGAAGAAGGAGAAGAAGGATAATGAAGAAGAAGGAGGACTCTTTCAAGCATAAAAATCGAAATTCTCTCTCTCTTTCACACACGTGTGAAGTTCTGCAACTGCTAGAAGGGGGCCAAAATTTTGCAGTAACTGGGAGGCCGAAATTATGCTATAGGAGGTTGAAATACTGCAACTTGGAAGTCAAATTTATGGATTGTTGTTGGGTTGGAGCTCGTGGATAAGAAGAGACTACTATATCATCTTGGAATGTTGACTTGGTGGAGGAGGAAAGTTTGTTGGTCTAGGGTCTTGGTCCATCTCAATTTGAATTACCGAAGGAAGAGACCTTGACTGGGTTTTCCCATATATAGGGGTTTTAGCCCTGGTTGTCTACCTACATCTCACATCCCTAATCTTCATATTTTGTTTTTGATAATTGCTTCATGAACTAAGATAAAATAAGAACATATGAAAGATACAAAGAATTCAAAGATATCACAAGTAATTATCAACTAAAGAAAATATTTTTTGCCTTTATGGTTTTCTAACATGGTATCAAAGTTAAGATGAAAAAGAAGAAGAAAAAAAGAAGGTAGGTTAAAGGCTCTATTGAGGAAAAAGGAGATCAAGAAAAGGGCATTAAAAGGGGATCACATAAGAAGACAAGCCTACTATTTACAAGCAGAGTGACAAACTCAATGAAGGGAGAAAACAAATTAGAAGGGGCCTCCAACTACAGGGCCTTGAAAAAGAGAATAGATCTCATTCTTGAAAAGAACAAAGTTTTAGATCTTGTTCAAGGAAAAGTCAAGAAGCATATTGATGATTCAAGTAATGCAGAGAAAGCGAAGTTAGAGAAATTTAAATCGTGGCTATGAATCTAATAGTGGATGGAGTTAAGGATAACTTAATTCCATACATATCCAACATAAATTTTGCTCAAGAAATGTATGAGGCTCTCTCCAAGTTATTCACAATCAAGAACATTAGCCAAATAACAAGCCTCAAGGATGAACTAAGAACTGTTGAGATGACAAATGACGATATTGTTTCATGATACATTATAAGGATATCTAGAATCAGGGATGAACTCCAAGCAATAGATGAAGTTGTCCCATAAAAGGAGCTCATAATTACTGCCCTTCTAGGGCTACCTAATCTTGGAGTGCTTTTGCATCAGGACTTAACAATTGGAAGGATACTCCATCATTTGAACAAATGTGAAATGCATGTAGTCAAGAAGAAGCCAGGATACCGATGGTAAACAATAAGGAGGAGGATGACGAAGAAAACACCTCGAATGCTTATTTTTCTCATCACAAGAAGAAGGTAAGCTTCAAGAAGTTCAAAGGACCAAAGAAGAATATGGACCTATCCAAGGTTGAATGTTACAATTGCCACAAGATGGGAAATTACAAGAGTCATTGTCTTGATAATCCAAGAAATAAGAAGAGAAATAGGGATCAAGAAAATGCCATTAATGAATCTCCATCTAAGAAAAACAAGACTTAAGAAGAATCAGAAGTTAAGGACTTATACTACTAAGTCCTCCCTTGGTCTTTTATTCTAAGTTCTGAATTTCCTTTATGTTTTGATTTCTAAAATTTTTTAGGTCTAACATGTCATGTTAAGATATTTTTGAATTATTTTTATAAGTTGCAGGTATCCCTCAAAGATTGGATTAAGAGGGAGCCTCCATCATTTACCAAAAGATAAGTAATTTATTCCTCATCTCCTCTTTTGTGTTTGGTTTCTCTCTCATAGCAAAGTATGTTTGTATTGTATGCTAATAACCTTTCTCTTTATATTTTTCTTGAAAGCTTGTTTTCTCAAGGGTTATGGAGAAGACTTCAAAGGATAGACTTGAAGCATGAAAGAAGTTCTATTGAATCCCTTCAAGCACTGATGTCCTACAAGGTTTGTTAAGAAACAACCCAAGGTATGTCTTAGCCTATAAGCTTTGTTACAAAGTTCTCTTCATGTAAAGGTACAATCATTCTTCTTTTAAATTTTGCTCTACTTTACTAACATTGCTATGTCTAGGGTCTTGAATCATAAGATATTATTTTTTGATTAATCATCAGATTAAATCTACCCTCATTATATTTATTATATTTTGATAATTCACATGGAACACTAAAAGGTTCTCTATAAAACCCTAACCTAAGGGTATGTCTATATTTATAAAACCACAGTCTACCTAGGGTTGATGATGAAGTCTAGAAATCCTATTTTCTTAATGTTTAGAGTTTAGTATTGTTATAATAAAAACCCCAGTCCTTTAGGGTTTGTTGTTAATGTTTAAATGAAATGCTAGATCCTTAGCGTTTGATAAAATAGAGTTTATAGGAAAAACCCTTGTGATGTCTATAGTAAGATTCTAGGGATAAAACCTTAGGTGTGTATTAGATTGTTTGGTTGAAACACTAGTCTTGTCAAAATTTGTTATATGTCTAATTTTGATATATTAATGTTTGTGTCTTAGGATTACCTAGTAAATAGTGTTGTGATTCATTAGTACATGATTATAAAATCCTAGATATGTATGTATACTGACCTATTTGTCGTTGTTCATGGTTTAGTCCATGAATTCTAGAGTTTATAACAATGTTTAGTAAAGATTGATAACCTAGGATTTGATGATATTATTAATATGTTTTAGTTTTGATATCTAGGGTTTGCAACAAACCCTAGTAGAATCTAACATGCATAGTAGATATTTGATTAAATTTCTAATATCTAAAGGCTTTGTGGAATCTAGGGTTTGCAAGAGTAACAGTCGATTATCTCGATTGAGTTTCTTTAAGTCTTAACAATAATAGTAACAAAAGGTTTAGGTATCAGATGTCTAAAGTTTTTTAATGCTTCCATTATAGTGACTTCATTTTTAGTATAGTTAACTCCATATTTGTATTTGGTTGTACTTGCTATTGAAAGATATACAGGTACAATTCGTATAAGCATGATGAAGGAATATAACCTTAAGAAGGAATGGAGCCATAAAATATTATCCGATGCTATGGAAGAAGGAAGTGGTTAATCTCCCCAAGTTGAGAGTGAGCTTGGATAAAAGAAAGGGTATATCTCCCTAGTTGAGTGGGAAGGCATATTATGATAGTGAATACTTTGAAGTAAGCAAAAGTATTATCGATAAATGTTCATGATTCATGAAGTTGCAAACAAAACACTTGAGAAGTATTAAGGCTATATTTGGTTTTGCTAAAGAAGTGGTACAAGAAAGCTTCTGACAAGATGTATTTGGATAACTTGTTGATGATATAAGCAACATCTAGACCTCGAAGGTTTGTGTCTACTTGTATGTATGTTTGAAAGTTTATTACTGATCAAGGTTGTGATTGTACATGTAAATCTCTCCACAAGAAGGTTGAAACACTTTGGAAGCATGCCTGGACAAATGAATATATCTAGTTTATTAGGGAGAGTTGAAGCATCTAATGGTAGAGCTTGGGAGGACATCTGGTCGGCCTGTGTATTGATGTCTAGATCCCGAAGTGGGAGGGTGGCATTGGTCTTTGAGCTCTGACCTTGGATACACACCTAGATCCCTGATTTGATGCTTAGTTAGTAAGCTTGATGGTACCTATACTAGATGAAAGCTTTAGTCCATCTTAGTCTCACCTGGATAGATAACCCTGGTAAAGTATCTAGTCCATGGCACTAAGTGTGCCTAAACTCTTCATAGTTCATTTTGGAGATCTTCCATGTACATCTATATAGTTGTAATTATGAATACCTCCCCAGTTAAGAGGGAGTGTTGAAGAATGTAACTAGGTTCAGTCTTCAAAAATGTATTTAAGTCACAATATAATGTATTTGTCAAAAACAGAGGGTAAACATGCCCTAGTTTCAACACTTTTTTGTTAATATTTATGAGCATTTTTTGGATATGTAATTAATTTTGTATATGATCTCTATCAGTATACCCGTTCAGGGTTTTTTGTAAGTATTTTATCAGTTCTGCAACATTTCACAGATGACCACGGTCACTTTACATCATATTCCAAGGGTATTTACAACATGTAATTTTCTATGTTAATGAAAATTACGATTTTTCTTTCTGAGAAAAAAAATGTATTTGTCAAAAGAAAGAAAATGAAATTTTATTATTATTAAAATTGACTTATTAAAACATGGGTTTCATGCTTGGGTCAATTACATTTAGGTCAAAGCCTCCATTGCGGGCTTCTAGGGTTTGTGTCAAGTGTCATTGTCCATGTCATAATGTAAAGAACCCTTCCTGGGAATAATTTGTCAAGAAATAGATTTATTTTATTTTAAAATTAGTTTTATAGGCCTCCTCCACCAAGTCGTCCTAAACTGGGCAGCAAAATCACTATATAAAGGCAACAACTCGACCTCATTTGTCACTCACACACAACAAGTTCGATCTGTAGTAACTGGGCCAAGAAAAAATGCAAAATTCAAGGAAGAAGGAGAAGAAGGATATAAAAGAAGAAGGAGGACTCTTTCAAGCATAAAAATCGAATTTTTCTCTCTTTCCCATGCGTGTGAAGTTGTGCAATTGCTAGAAAGGGGATGAAATTCTGCAGTAATTAGGAGGCCAAAATTATTCTGTAGGAGGTCAAAATGTTGTAACTGGGAAGTTGAATTTCTGGATTATTTATGGGCTGGAGTTGCTGGATCAGAAGAGACTACTATATCATCATGGAAAACTGACTTGGTGGAGGAGGAAAGTTTGTTGGTATAGGGTCTTGGTCCATCTCAATTTGAATTACTGAAGGAAAAGTTCTTGATTGGGTTTTCCCCTATATTGGGGTTTTAGCCTTAGTTGTATGCCTACATCTCGTGTCCCTGATCTTCATATTTTGTTTTTGATAATTGCTTGACGAACTAAGATAAAAGAAGAACATAAGAAATATACAAAGAATTCAAAGATATCGCAAGTAATTGTCAACTAAAGAAAATCTTTCTGCCTTTTTTATTTTTTGCCTTTCATGTTGGCCCTTCAAGGTTTCTATTGATGGAGAATGTTATATCTCTCAGTTTGATTGTTCTAGATGTGGAAATGCATATGCAAAATGTAACTTTTTTCTTCTTTGATGAATAAAATTACACACCATTTTTCTATGGTTAAAAAACAAATGTTGTTAGACAATTACTCTTGGAGAGTAATAACACTTAATTATCTAACATTTAATGTTTGTATTCTAAATTGTACGTTATCATATTTAAAATTATTCAAATTCAATATTATATGCTATGTAAATTAAGTGATTATTTATTTTTGAAAATCATCGTCACAAGTAAGATGAAGAGTTTAATCTTAGCATGAAAATAAATAATGTGGTGATATAGAGAAAATGAATTCTCAACGGTTGGATTATAACGATAATAGCACGAATAATAATATATTAATTATTAATAATATTCAAAAACTTATTAATTACTAAATTAATTAATAGTA
>APFE030324077.1:1550-23804 GCA_000404065.3 Pinus taeda | reverse complement strand
TATACTCTGGTCATAAGTTTCTTCTCTCAAAATAATTGTCATTCATATTCTATCAAATTTGGTCCTGAGGATGGACCCCCTTTGGGGTTTGAAACGTTGACATAAGAAATATAATACTATGGATAATTCAGATCATGCTACTCCAAAAAAAACAAAATAAGGAAAATAGAGCTGCAAAAAAAAATGGACAACATGCAAGCAGAAAAGGAAAACAAAGAGGAGGAAAAGCAAGATTACTTGCAAGAAAATGAACTATTTTGAGAAATATTAAGAGAAAACAGAAAATAAGAAGAAGAGCTTAGACTGAAATCTAGATGCCCTTGGTTGAATGTCGGGAACAAAAATACTGCTTTCTTCCACAACGCAATGAAAATAAGAAGAGCTAGAAACCAGATAGATCAAATTCAAGTGGACAGGCAAGAAATAAAGGGAGCAAAGGATCTGAAAAACGCAGCTTACAACCACTTTAAAGATCTCTTAATAGCTAATGAACAACCAACAGATCATGAGGACTTTCTACAACATACTAGAAAAAAATAAGAGATGCTCAAAACTTAGAAATGGACAAAGAAATCTCTAAAGAAGCAGTGATGACAATAATATGGAGTCTTCACCCAGATAAGGCCCCGGGGCCAGATGGATTCACAATTTCCTTTTATAGGCGCATTGGAACGTTACAGAAAATATCTCTTGAGAATGATTAAAAATGTCTTCAATAATCTCTGAAAACCACAGAGGCTTCGTTCTTAGCAGGCAAATCATTGATAATGTGATTGTTGTACAAGAAGCTATCCACACAAGCATACAAAGGAAAGAGAAAGGAATTATAATAAAGTTAGACATGGCTAATGCTTTTGGCAGGGTCAGCTACACATTCCTAACAACAATTCTTAAAAAAATTGGGTTCTCTCAAGACATAATAGAGATCATACAGACCTGCATCTCAGCCTCTTGGATTGTGCCTCTAATAAATGGAAGACCAAGCAATTTTTTTTTTCAGAGTTCAAGAGGGTTGAGACAAGGGTGTCTGTTTTCACCATTTCTATACATTATTATGGTTGAAACGCTAAGCACAACATTAGAAAGACAAAGAAGAGAAAGAAACATTATAGGTCTCCAAATTGCAAGAGGAGTCAAAAGTATCAACCACTCCCTCTTCGTTGATGATACCCTCTTATTGGGAGAGGCATCAAGTATAATGGAAAAAAGATTTAAAAAAGTTATGGATGACTTTCTTCAGGTATCTGGAGGTCTCTTAAACAATTCGAAATGCAGGATATATGGTTGGAACACACCATCAAGAACAATGCAAAGAATCTCGCAAATTCTGGAGATTCCAATTCAAGTAAGATGGACTCACTTCTTCTATTTAGGACTCCCAATTTCCAAAGAGAATATGAAGGCTGAATTATGGATCAAACAGGTTGAAACAATGAAATACAATATCCAAAAATGGGGTATGATGTGGCTCAATATGGCAGGCAGGGGAATTTTGATAAAGGCACTACTTTCAGCTCTCCCAATATACCAGTATGCGATAATTTTGGCACTGGCAAGCACACATAAGCATATGAAATTAATCATAAGAGGCTTCCTCTGGCAAGGAGGGAAGCAAGACAGCAAAAAGTTTAGTCTGGTCAAGTGGGATCAAGTCACATTACCATACGAATAGGGAGGACTATCCATTCGTTTACCAAGCCTAATGAATGCAGCACTAGGAATGAAAATAAGTTAGCAAATGATAATCGGAAAGGAGAGTTGGTGGAAAAAATCTCTCGCCACAAAATAATTGAATCATTCCATAACAAAGCTATTGACCGACCACATCCCTATGAGGTCGTGCATGCAAGTGTGGAAACTTGTAAAAAAAAAAAATCCCCTTAATCAGAAATCATATATCTAAAATTCCTGGCAACGGGAAAACGATGTCAATCTGGGATGACAGGATCATGGGGAAAGAGCCCTTAAACCTCCCACTGAACCTCCAAGGCATTCAAATATGGATGACATAAAGAGGGTTGAATAATCTTCACTTAATCTCAACATGGGATTGGTAAACTTGGCATGAGTGGCAAATCACAACAATCCCATTAAATCTAAAAGGACAATGGGAGAAATTAAGACTTCACCTCAAAGGGGCGACACCCATAAGTATTGAGGAAGATGACGATTTTGTTTGGGATCCAAGTGGAGGAGGATATACTGTTAAAACATCGTACAAAGCGCTTCAAGATCATCAAAATCATCAGGAATGAGACCTCTGGAAATTGGCATGGAAGACTAAAAGCCTTCCCAAGATCAAAACATTCATATGGACTCTTCTAAAAGGAAAAATACTAACTACTGAAAATTTAAAAAAGAAAAGGATACAGGGTCCTTCCAGGCGCTCCATGTGTCTGAAAGAAGAAGAGTCCATACATCATCTCTTTCTGGATTGTATGATAGCAAGAGAATGCTAGAAGCAAATTTCAAGTCCTCTGGAAATCAATTTAAATTTCTCAAACTCCTTATCAAAGTTCTATAAAGCATGGGAGAAGGTCTATCCCTATTCTATCAAGAACAAGGCTACAATTAACAGGCTATGGAAATTCCTCCCAATAGTCTTGTGTTGGCAGATTTGGATAACTAGAAATAAAAGCATCTTCAAAGAACAAAAGCCAAGAACAGGTAGAATCTTATAAAAAACTTGGGGCTTAGTTTCAGAAATATAAAACACTAAAGAGATCTCAGCAGTGGATTACAACAAGAGGAGAGAGATTAGATTGGGAAACCCATACTGAAAAATACTCAGTAGGACCAAAGAAAACTCCTACAGCACAAAGTTGGAAAATAAGGATGAATGAAGAAGAATTCGTAGAGTGGATAACAAAACAAAGTAGATTCAGTTTGTTCTTCGATGGAGCATCAAAAAATAATCTCGGGAAAGCAGGGTAGGAGGAATTATAAGTGACCCAGATGGGAAAGAGATAGCCACTTACAGATGGGACTTGGGAGAAACCACAAATAACAAAGTTGAAGCATACAATTTACTATTAGGCTCAAGGATAATAAAAAAGAAAGCAATCCGAGATCCTATAATAATAGGAGATTCAACAATTGTTATAGAAGCAATGATTAAAAACAAGAGCCACAACAACTTAGCTATGAATAGAATCTACAAGAGGATAAGAACTAATATGAAAGGCTCAGGAATGGTTAACTTTAAGCATGTTCTTAGAGAACATAACAAAAAGGCCGATAATCTTGCTAACAAAGCAACTGAAAGAGAGGCAAGAAGTATTAAGGAAAATGAAGATATATACTTCAACTCCATCCCATAAATCAATTCAATTTCCATGAGAAAAGAGCTAATCAACAAAAAAAAGAATGAGAAAAATTAAATCAACTGGAAAGTACACTAGAAAATCATGGGCAGATACTATTGCAGCTGCACTCAAATGGCAATCATAGGTGTATACACAAAATATCAAAAACAAATCTGCCTCTATCATAAGCCTACAGGCCAAGGAGGATATAGATCTCATTTGCATGAATAGAGCAGACAAACGTTATATCACTACCAATCTCCAAAGGATCTTTTCGTTCATAAATGGTAAGCCTCAACATATCTCCAATCACTACAATAGCACCAAGAGTGTTCCTAATTCATTGTTCCTTGACACACACAATGTCCTAGAATACTTCACTCTATGTATTTATTTTCTGAGCTATTATTGTATTCTCCTCTCTGTTTTCATCTTCCTGCATAAGCCTCTCACTGAGCCATTCATACACTGAAACTCATCCCATCTTTCTTAGCGCCTTCATTCATCATATTCCGATCTCTCCATCTCAATTTATGTAGGCACTGGTAAGCCCCTTGTATACATCTCCTCTAAATGGTCTCAGAGCCCTTCTTCTCTCTCAAATCGGGTGTCGTTGTGCCTCCCTTTCTCTTGGGCGGTGACAATCAACTTCAATTCAAAGCGTTTTTTAAAGGAAGGTCATTCTTCAAAAATCAATACAGCAAAGCAAAACAACGACAAGCACAATAATAACACTTACAAGAGGAACAATAGCATCATCATAGATTTAGAGAAACAACATAACAAAATGGAATGCAACCCAATTGAAAAAGCTGTAAAAAATGATGGATGTCCCACTTGCAGGGCAAATAAATTTATGATAAGTAGATTCAATGATGCCCTTTAGGAACTCAGGATAGAAATGAGGAGGGAGTTCATTTATCAACAGAGAGATATTGAAACTCAAAAAGTTGAAATTCTTGAACTCAAGAATAAATGTGTGCACTTGGAGGAAGTCGTTGCATACATCAAATCTACCAATCAAAGCCAGGAAGGAGAAAACTCAGTTCAACAAGGCAAGAAGCAACACTCTCAACAGGAGTAGTCAGTCAATTAATACTGAAAAACCGAAAAATAACTTAATGTATTGCAAGTTTATATTACTCTTAAGACAAAATATAAGGCAATATGCCAGGATAGGCAAAGGAATGAATAGAACATTGGAACTCAAGCATAGAAACAGGGACTGTGCTCCCATTTTCACTTTTCTACTTGAATCCAAAACTCATTGATTGTAATAGGAGAATGCTCCACTTTCCTTTTTGTAATATAAACAATACCCGATCTTCTAAAAAAAATGTTTCAAATCCCTAGTTACAATCTTCGCACAATGGAGTTGAAAGACATTGCCAAATGACCACAATCAAGAGACCCTTTGCATTTAAAAATAACATGTTTGTAATTAAGTATGTGCATCTAAACGATATCAAGAACCTTTATTCAAACTTTTTCAATAAAATTATTTGAAAAAATCACTCCACCATGTGTTTAAGTAAAGTTCTTTCATTGAAATTAACCAGATGTATCTATAACTCAAACACAAATGTCATATTTATAACTCTAATAAACGAAACAAAACATATTTAAACAAAACAAAACATATTTAACTATCTCAAAAAAATTAATCACAATAATTAAAAATAAAAGATATATTAATATTATAAAATATATAATTTAATATAACTAAATTATCACTTTGTATGCTATGTTTATTTACTTTCTTGGTTAAATTTGGAATTAAATATGGTTGTTAGTTTTTTTGGAATTTTAACTGTGTATGGATTTTTGTTTGTCCAACATTTCTGGTGCACTCATTATCATTATCGAGGACTATTCACTCTTAGCAACAAGGCTTAAAGCCATTACATCAAAATTCATTATAACACTTGAGAAAATTGAACATGCGTAAAAAAAACTTAAATATTTCTCCTAATTTTTCTCCCCATCACAAATAAACATAAGATTAAAATATATTTATGATAGAGATATTCAAAATTAACTTAAAATTTAAATTACTCAAAAACTTTTACTCAAAAGCTTAATGGAAAAACAAGTGAAATTTTGCTCACCACTTCTAAAGTAGGTTAGGAAGTTTGACCCACTTAAAGTTCAAGTGTGTGTGGAGCATTCCAATGTGGGGTAGAAGAATTACATGCTTAAGCTGGAATATTACATAAATGAAGGTTTAAATGGAAGGATGTGGGAGTATTATTTGGATATATGAAGGTTTTATCTATTCTTAAATAAGAAAAAAAATATTTTGTTTTTTTTGTTTTTTCGAAATGACTACTATGCAGACGTCTCAAATTTTTTATTTTCATGCCGACTATATTTAATTAGTTTAATAGTAGTATCGTTTTGTCTCATCATAATTATCCGATTCCTAATTGTCTTGGCATATTATTGCTGTTATGAAAGGACGTGTGATGATGATGTTCATGGTGCATTACATGATCGGTGTTCCCTCTTGTGGACCCCTCCATCTAAATAGGTACCTCCAGAGTACGCGTGAAATGAAGAAGCCTGCTGTCTCCCTACCTACTTTGTTTACTGACTGCCGTTACATCTACGAAACGGTCAACGGTGTTAGGTAAGTAGGTCTGAAACCTGCCGCTTTTAGCCTCTCGTAAAAATCACTGCATGCTGCACGTGACTCTTATCCACATGGCGTTCACACGTGCTGCGCACTCCTACTCCGAAGTTGTAGAGAATTTTTTCATAAATAAACTATTTAAATGAAAAAGCCCTTCGTCTTTTTGAACATGCCTTATTAACAAAATTATTTTTATTGTCGATACTCGCACCATTACTTGAGCGCTTACAAACAAGGGGCAGCAGAGCTTCTCTCGCTTCAATGAATATGGAAAGCGTGGTAAGAGTTGCCCTTTAATCACTTACTATCATAACGGTTATAAAGAAACCTACACCTTTTATATGTATTTGCGAGGTTAATTTGATTAATAAATATCCTATTTTATTTTATTTCATAATTATTAATTTTTTTAAAGAGTAATTTGAGATTTTTTTTTTTAATCTAGTTAAGAATTTTATAATATAAGAAATAGGTTAATATCAAGTTTTTAGAGATATTTGATAAGTGTGAAACTCTATTTTGATTTTGATTTTGATTTCTTATTTTATTTTTTATTTTTATTTTTTTCTTCTGAATTATAGGTGTTATTTTAGATTGTATGTTTTTTCTTGAATAACAATGATAAGTTATTTAAATTTCGGTATAACAATCAATGATGATTGTTCTGATTGTTTATTTGATAATTTAGTTGTGATAATTTTTTTCATTTGTTTTGAAAACAAATAATTTTTTTTGTTAGAGCATTTGTTTGGAAAATATTTGTTTGTTAGAAAGAACTTTGAGATGAGTAAAATGTGTTTCTATCTAGTGTGGTTTTGGATCATTAAACTCTAAGTATCCCGATTTGATAGTTGATTTTTATTAAGGATTTGTTAAGTTTGATGTTCCTAGTCTAAAGTTTACTTTACAAGAATAATGGTAGTAATATGGTAAATCCAACTGTAGTTTTAAAGGAAAACTTCATGAGATTCCTTTCACATTTCCTGAAATAGGTAAATGGATGTAATTCAACCATCAACTATAAGGAAACGTTTAAACATTGGACTTTATCCAACAATCATCATCATAATTCAGTGATGTAAGTTTTGGTCAAGTTGCAATTTATCATTGCTAAAATTGCATTTTTGAATGCGTAAGTGGATTAAAGAGCCTCCAAAATCCAATTGCACTTGGATTATGTAACCTCAATAATTCGTATATGTGATTCTAGCAATTCTTCTAAAATTTATCTAGATTTTTCGTAAAAATGTACAAAAGATCCAAATTGTTACATGTTTAGACTATGCTTCAACCATAATAGTAAGAAAAATATGGTTAGAAAAGATCCAAATTGTTACATGTTTAGACTATGCTTCAACCATAATAGTAACTAGTAATATCCTAAGGGACTTAGTTTTAAACTTTTGACAGATTGTCTCTCCATGGACAACATGCATTGGGACTATGCTTCAACTTTAATAGTAATGAGTAATATCCCGAGGGGCTTTGAATAGTTTTAAATTTTTGACCTACTATCTTTCCATGGACAAAATGCCTTGGGTAAGACAACATGCCTTTGGTAACAAGCAATCTTGAGGGGCTTGACTAGTTTTAAACTTTCGACCTATTGGCTTTTCATACATAACATGCCTTGGGTATAATAGTTTAATGACAACTGATGGTCCTATTACCTATAAGCATTATTTTATATAATTGAAAAAATATATACATTTTTTTAAACATATTAAAATTATTTGAAAAATATATTAATCTCAATTTTTAAATTTAGTAATTAAACAAAGATTTAGCTAATATTTGATTTTAAATTTTGATGATCCATACTAATTTTAATAAAGTCTTTCAGATTAATCACATCAATTGCTATCAAATTAAACACATTCCTTTTAATTAATCGAAAAAAATCAAATGAAAAAAAATCAAATCTAAGCCATAAATGGCAGGGTAGTGGGAGTGATAATTACACATCTAAATTGGGAATTAAATTAGTGCCCATCTCAAACGAGGAGCTGTTTATGGTTGATGAATGCACCGAGATATACGAGCAATGATTCCATTCGATGGAAGTGGACCTACCACTAATGGGGAAATCCATGAGGAATCATATTTGGAGCAGTGATAAAGTAGAGAGTAAGGAAAGTGTGTTGGTTGATATAATAACTCATAATGACGTCTAGCTACACTACAGCAACACTTCATGGCATTGCACTTTCGGTTCATCTTTTTATCGGCGAGAAGATGAATCCTTTGCAATGGGATCATAAATTAAAATAAAAAGATGAACCCTTTGCAATGGGATCATAAATTAAAATTATTATAAAAATATATTTCAGAATTTTAATATGATGATAAATGATAATTTAATTAATTATTTTTAAAAAATCATTAAGATTAGAAAATAAAAAATGTTTCTTATTTTTCACCAGTAGAGAGAATAAAATCAACTTTTATAAGTTGTATAGTTAAAGTGAGCATGGGAAAATTTCAAAATAGAATTTGTCATTTTTTTTATAGTATTAAGATAATTTTCTTTGTGAGTAAGTTGAGTTTAGGTTGGGTTAACTTGTTAACGATCTACCCATAGAGGGATGTTATCACCAAGATTGTGCCAAGTTTAGTTGAGCTTGGATTGGATGGAAGAACGATCTACCCATAGAGGGATGTTATCACCAAGATTGTGCGAAGCTTAATTGAGTTTGGACACCCTTTAAGATAATTTAATTCCCCAAAGTAACTTCCATCCTCAATCTCTCCCCATAAAATTTGAACCTTAGACCTAGTGGAGACTAAACCCCATTCAAACTATGGTGTACAACTCATAAGTTAATATTAAGAAAACTGAAAATTAAAAATACTCCCTTAAAATACATTGCATATGCCCAAATAAATCACAATTTCAAATTATTTACCACAATATTAAATTCTTTAAAACTTCTAAATGATTGAAATTATAACTCTTGTATTTTAATTAACAAATAACTTGCCCACGGGGCTTTGGATTGACGGTGAATAGATGTACTGTTAAGGCACTCCTTGTGATAGGTCACTGGTTCAAATCCCCATAGATGCTTATTTAAAAAAAACACAAATAACTTTCCTAAAACAATTAAATAATCTCATTTCAATAAACCAATTATAATTCGAATAAACATTACTTATTATCCTCCCAAATAAAAACTTTTGAATTTATGAAATTATTTATTAAAAGGATGATTATTTTAATTTATTTTATAACAATATAATACCATGCTCACTTTTATTTATTTTATAATCCTTATAAATAATTTCCTATGTGATATTTTCAATAAACAAGTGGTTTCTTTAAAGTGAAACATATTAAGGTAACCTTCGTTAACTCATTTCGAAAAACGAAACTATAGTTTTAAGTGAAAATTCTCGTTGACTATTTTGACTTCTGATCCCTGCGAAAGTCATCATGTTTGATAATGTGCCCTTTTTTTTAATGTACATGCATTCAATTGCCACTCTCAATTTACACAATTTTTAAAAACCTTGTTTTCCTACTAAAGGTTGAATCCATAATTAACAATTCTAATGTCCTTCCGATTTGAATTTCTAGATCTATCGTTACAAGTTTATCATTCTAAAATTCATTAACATTATAGATTGTAAATATAGAGTTTTATAAAATATTTTTTATAATGATAGTATGGGTAAGGAATTTTGGTATGAGTTTATAATTTATTTTTTATTTATTTTTATTTTTTTATTTTTTATTTTTTAATTTAAGTTGAATTTAGGTTGGGTTAGTCCCAATGTTGGATGGAAGAATAATTTGTCCAATTGTAAGATGTTATTACTAGGATTATACAAGGCTAAGTCGAGTTCAAACATCTCATGATACACTTTTTATTCCCCATAGCTAGTTTCCACCCTCAACCTGTCCCCATGAGATATGAATTTGTGATCTTATGGGGACTAAATCCCACACAAACCAATTGGTCTACACGCTATGGGTTAATCCTTGTGCTACTTGAGGTGACAGTGATAAATATATAATTGACTGTGAGCCGAAGAAATCTAACCAAGGATGGATCATGAGTTTATATTGTTTGTAGGCTTGCAAGCTTAGTGACTAACTCATAGTGGTACCCCATGAAGTTGTTACGATAATGTACAAGTCTACTATGGACTAAGAGGAATAATGATGTCTAGCCAAGTGAGGGCAAATGATCAGCAAGGTACTGCAGTGTATGTAAAGGATAGCATGATCTAGCAATATACTAGATAGTATGTTATATGTGTTATGGCAATAGTGTTGATGAGTTCATTGAAGATATTCTAATGCCCAATGTAGCAAAGACATGATCTTCAAGGACTATCAAGTATTAGCCTAGATGGATGACGTCTTAGTCCTACATTAGTTAGTGAGTTATTTAGGTGTAATTGTCTCAAGGAAGGCAATGGTGTAGCATTTCCTATTATTAGGTGGTGATGGTGTAGAATTGCCTATGGTGGATGTTATGCTCCTATACCAATAGGTGTCATATGTCATGACCGACTTGATGAGCTCTGTAACATGTTCATACATTTTCTTGTTGTAAAGGTTTTCCATATTTTCAAAAAATCAAAAAATTTAAAAAATGTAAAAAGGGTATACCCTAAAAGAAAAATCAAAGTGAGAAGAAATGAACCCCAAACAAAAATAAACCAAGAAAGTGTGCAAGTCTAAATGCCACTACTTTTTCATTTTCTATAATAAACAATTGTGTGCATCTTGTTACTTATGCCACAATTCATGAAGAGTCAAACTGTTTAAACTTGGCTCATTCATTTTTCAATTCCATGCTTTAGAAATAGAGAATAAATATATGACCAAACAGTGTAATCTTGGCAGATAAGTAGATAGGTAGAGTAAATAAAGGATCTCAACAGTTTAATTTGAGCCCTTGGATGTAATAAGTGTAGATTTAGATAGATATCATTATGTAAAAGAAAGGGAAGATTTGATAAGGGTTTGCCAGTCTAAGTGAACCTAAATAAAGAAGGAAAAATGCTAGGTTAAAGTAGGCAGGGTAGGTAGAAGAGGTTGCAGAATGATACATGTGATAAATAATGTCTCTAAATGTGTTAATCTTTCATTTTCCATTGAAAGGCCAAGGCAGGCATCACATTGAAGACATCACAAACAAAACAAAGTCACAATGATTAACTCCCCTTCTCATTTTCCCTATGTATTCACTAATTTCCCTTAAGCATTAAGGCATTTGCTAAATTGGAGGGGCTTAGAGCATTTTTTTGACTTCTGGAGGGACCAGACCCTCGGCCCAATAATTTAAAAAGCCTAAGTACTTAGAATCATCCTTAAACCATTCTTTTGATTTCATAAAGTCTTTTCCTAAGTAAAACCTTATTTTACTTAGGAATAATGCACAATATCACCTAAAAAACCCCTTTTTCCACTTTAAGCCTAAGTTTAAATGTATACCCGAAATGTTTTAACTTAGCGCTTTCATTTCATTTATCATATTAATCTTTGACTTATATTATATAAATCCCACCCTATTTACCCTTTCCCGTATTATTTAATTATATACTAAAAACCCCAAATTATTATATACCCCGCCCTGGTTGATTATAACCATAAACACAGTTAAAAAGGGATTAATGGATCAATCTGAGATTCATTAATAACCTAATCTCCCCGCTCCACAAAATGGGATTAATTAACCCCTAAGGTTAATTAAGAACCTCGCCGCCATTCACAATCACCCCGATATGATTTATTAACTTGTTAATTAAATCGGGTCCGCTGCAGTTAAATCTTCGCCATATTACTCCTCCCGTCCACTGTTCGATCCCGTCCCCATCATCCAACGATCGACGTTGATATCGCGCCCCCCTTGGTGACCGCGCTTTAATGCCTAATCACCAGGCGGTTTTCAAACAGTACCTCCGCCACGCGTCAGGCAATCCATGGAATCGCTAGCCTCCAGTCGAATACCACCTAACTCCAAAAGCTGTGCGATCCCAGACCGCTTACCACCCTCCACATGCGACAAAAACGTCTTTTCCTGCTTACGTCATACGCTCGATAATTTAAAAAAAACCCAGCCAACCTTGACTTTGTTAAATAAAACGAACAAATGTCATTTTCACTGTTATATGCTACAAATGTGTTCCCATGGAAAGCGACGTCCTAGTCAATTGCTAAGGCTTTCCAACCGCCACCTGATCAAGAAACTTGCAGTAACTCAGCCCGAGACCGGTTATCCAACCTGCCATTGTACTGTTCACTTCCCCATTACAGGTATTTATCCAATTTTCACTAAAACCCTGTAATTTTTGGTTTTCTAGTGAAAATTTTACAAGAAAGGGCCAAATTCAGTTCTAGTCTAGTCTGTGTTTGCCATATAAGCTCCCAAACCTGCTGTTTTGCCTAATTTCCATAGAAAACTCCAATTCCATTTTTGAATCCACAAGAACAAAAAATGGAAACCCCTATAGCCTTGAATGTCGCACCCATGAACGCTCCTCACAAAGACTTAGATTATCTGTCTCTGGCCGATAAAGATTTTTAGGTAAAGAACTTATCCGGTGATAAAAACCATCTTCAGGTCTTTTGCCAAGCCAGAGATAGTTATCTGAATGGGTCTGATATCTTTGGACTATGGGAATCTAACCTTCCCATGTATTTCCTCCCCTCAGTCCATGTTTTCCTAGATATAATTCATCAATGCTGTGCCAATTATGATCCTAATCGTAGCACTGTTATGTCCCCAAGTCAAATAGTCCTTTTTTCCATAACTGCTCAAACCATTAATGAAATGTTGCAATTCCACTCTAGTCAGCCCCTCACTCCTATTTCCATGGGATATTTACTTGAAAAAGCATCTCAGTTTTCCCAATCAGAGGTAAGCCGCATCGGTCAGACCTTCATGTTACCAAAGCACCAGCCCAAAGGTCCACCTCCTTATTTGTAGACTTGCTTCACAGAAACTGGAAGACTTATTGTTGATATGATATCTCTAATTATGGGATTTAACTCTAGTGAATATGTTGATGATATAACCCTAGTGTTAGTATCAATCTTTACTTCTGGACAGTCCCCTGCTGTCAAATATGACTATGCCTCCTATATTGCCAATAAAATTCATGACCAATTCCTAAATTTGGAAAATGGAGTCTTCAAATACTCCACTTTCATATATCATCTCATGTTGTATTATTAGTCAGACAACTTCTCTTTCCCTATCAAGAAACTTGACACCAAAGGAAATTCAAGGTCTGTTATCTTTTGGAGTCCTATCTTTCATAATTCCATTGAGTCCCGTAGACCTACAGTGAGTTCATTAACCTGTTTGTCTATCTAGCAACCACTCTGTTGATAGGAGTTTCCCCTCCTAGGATCAATGGTGATATGAAGAAAATTCTCCAGCTCTCTAAGCAGTACATGATAGGTGACTAGTACCTATATAAGAACCATACAGAAATCAAGATATATGGGTGTGAACTCTGCCCTTTTAAGCTACCAAAGTATGTTCCAATGAGATTGTTTGCATTGGAGTATTTTAGGCAGATGATAAATACATATTTAGTCCATTTTTGTAATGCCAAGAAGAAAGCTCAGCTTAGAATCAAGAATCAGCTAGGCCCTTTTGTCTGCAACACTAGGGATGCATGGAAAGAAGCTGAAATAATTTTAGAAGATCACCTTAGATTATGAAAGAGTTTTAGGTGGGTACCATATGACCCTAACAACTTTATATGTGACAGAAGAATGAAGAACAAGTTGTCCCCATATATTCACCATAGGATCCCATAGATTGAGCAGTTTACAAACATGGATGAATGGATAGAAGGGACCTTAGTAGAAAATGATAGTGAACAGGTCAATTTTGAGAATGCTATGAGAGAGCTTGAGAAAACCCTTGACCTGGATTCTTTTGGGCAAGTACCATTCAAGCTATCTCAAAAGTCAGGAATTAGTACATCCATTGCTGGAACCTCTAAGCAGCCTTCACAGGAAATCAACATACCAGCCACAGGAACATATAAAGGCAAGGAAGTAGAGACCACAGAACAACCTACAATGTCAAAGCAGCCTGAAACTTCCAAAGAACAGGTCCAAACGCCAACTCCTCCAACTCAAACCAATGTAGAAGAAACTCCAGTTTTGTGAACTCCTCTAAATGAGGAAAGAAATAAAAAGAGGGACAGGGAAACTACTACCCCTGCCAGTGGACCTATAGGACAGCCTGGGACGAAAAGGCAAAGATTGAACCCTCTTTCAAAAGAGGAAATAGTTGAAGAGACTATAGATATTCAAAGAGAAGAAAGGGCAATTAGCCAACAAACTTTTCCATTGGGAGGAATATCCACTAGCTCACAGAAACAAGAGCTAGAAAGACAACATAGTGCAGACGTATCATCTGTCAGGCCACCAGGTAAAGAGGCCTTAGATATCAAGAAAACATTCACAGAAATAAAGGCCAGGAATGATCCATTGAGGCTTCAAATTTACAATCAATATTTAAAAATGGCCCCCACGAATCAACAAAGACTAATGTCAGCCTATGACATTAAAGAGGGCAAGATGATAATGAGTTACTTCAAGCCAAAGGTACAACAACCTCAATTAGTAGCAGATTGTCTCAGAACAAACTTGGAGGTCTTGGCAAAGGATATTCATCCTATGGATCAAATTGAACTGCATAAGAAAACTGGAGAAATGGTCTATTCAACATTGACTGGTAAAACAATGATGGCCCACATGCTACAAAATTCTTTGGATAATGCAACTGCCCAACTAAACTTAGAAAAAGCCTCCTCTCAAGCTAAAGATAACAGAATAAAGTTATTAGAAGAAATCATTATTGGATTGGGACATGATCCCAAAGATGTGAAGGGTATAGAAGCATTAATCAAAAAGAAGGATGAAGATATTGCTGCCTTGAGGAAGCAGCTAAAGCTGCCTCCTTCAAGACATCCACAGATTGCTGAGGTTATAAAACAAAAATCTGAAGAAGAGATGATGGATCTATTCTTAAAACTCAATGAAAGATTGAATGAAACAGAGCAGGCATTAGAAAAACACTGAAGGACAAGCAGGGAGAGTCGACCTCTTAGCCTCCTGATGTAATACCAATAGTCTTAATAGCAGCCCCCTCTACACTTGGGACAGTATTAGCACCAAACATCCCAGTAGCCACAACAGAGGTGGTCAGAGGTACAACAACAACAGGAACAACACCGGGCAACAACGCCAATTTGAGCACAGAAGAGCTAATAAAGTCAATGGAAGACATGAAACTACAAGTTTCAGAATTAAAATAGGTAAAAGAACAGTTTGCTAAGATGGAAAGAACTATGATCCCTCAAATATAAATGTTGTAGAAAGAACAAGAGAGATTAAAGCATTATAAAATAAAGTGAAAACATTAGAAAAAGATCTTACTTTTGACAAGCCTCTAGCAGAGATCAAAAAAATTCTTTGGGCCAACATCAATCAATCCATAAATGATGTTTGGCCATCCATCCAAGTAATTTTTGAGCAGATTGATCTAGTGAAAGTAGCACAAGAAGAAATTCAAAAGACAAAAGCACAATTAGGGCAAATGCCTGATGAAGCCAACATGTTCATATTTTTTTTGAATACCAAGAATAGTGAACAGTTGGAAGCACTTGGCATCACAGATAGAACAGAAACCATTTTGGAAATCAAAAGGGTGCTAACCAAGAAAACTTTGATGCAGAATTTAGAGAGAAGATGTCATGATATGCAGGTAAAGATTAATGTTTTCATGGAGAAGTTTGCTATTTTGCAGAATAAAGGGCTACCAAGTCCTTTAGTGATTAATGACAGATTAATAAAGCATAGAGATTATGTAGATAAATTGAATAAATATGCTGGCAATCAAGCTAGTTCATCAACAAGTGCATCAGGAATTAAAGCACTCCCCACAGGCCGAGTTCTCTATGACAACCTAGAGAATTTATTCTATGTCGAGCATGAGCTGAAACACTTGTTCCCAATTCAGCCCACATTTTTCAGATATATAGAAACTGATGAAACCCTGAGGAAACTTCAGAAACACAGATTGCCAGAGCCAAAATGGTGGGAAGACATATTGGAAATTTTGTAAATTTATCCTTGGTAAAATGTAAATTTTGGGTTATTTACTGTAGTAAGTAATGAACAAAGATGAACAGGGATCAAACAGGTCGAAGTGTATCAGAACAGGTAAAGAGTATCAGTCAAAATAGGGCAGCCAACAGAGAGTTACTAAAGAAGACAACAGCAAGCCAAATCATAGGGCCTGCCTCTAGCACACTCAGTAAGAATAGGAACAACACAACATCAGTTTACCTTTATCCTATCTTTGAGACTAGTTGTATCTATTTTCTTGTAACTTATCCTTAGTCATACTAGAATATATCTAACTCTGTTATGAGATATTTTTTGTAATTTTTTTTGTATAAATACTCCCTCAATTGGAGTATTGAGAAGTGGATTCTTAGACATTGCTGTAATATTGATTATTTTGGAATAAACTGCTGTTGGACCAACTTTTGTATGGCTTGCTGGATAAAGAATTGAGGCAAAGGACTTTCCACAAATTTCTCGAATCAAACACTGGATCAATAAGTCCTCTCTACCTTGTGTTTCAAAGTTTTCCTTGTTTCTTTTATCATCTATGTTTCATATCTGAATGATAAATGAAAAAGAGTAATTTGGAATATGCTTGATTGCACTCTGTTTTCAATCGTTATTATTCTCTATGTTTTCTTCTGAATTAGGATAAACAGTGAAATCTTAAGTGCTCATGTTTTCTAGTTCGTTCATTTTGATTATTTATTAAAGAATACTTAACTACTCTTTATTAGTAATCATTCAAGTTCTCTTTTTCAAATAGGTTGAAGGATTCTTAACTGCCCTTCATCCATTTTGAAACCATTCCATTTATTCTAAGTCTTCATTTGTTCCCTGTTTGACCATCTTTCCCTGTGAAACCATCCTTTGTTAATAAACTTAATCCAGTTAAGCCATTTTCTTTGACTCCATTAGCCCAATGGCCTAAACTAGTCAGTCCTACCCCTCTACTATTGAATCTCACCACCCAAACTCAAACAAAACTCCTAAACTTCATAACTAGCCTAATATCTTTCAAAACAAAGCTAAAACTTAAAGAGAGAGCCCTCTCTGGATACAGATTGGCTAGATTCTGTATCTAAACGCTGGTTTGTGGTTACCTCAGATCCCTTTCCTCTTCCCAAAAACTTCAAGGAAAATGTGAGAGATAACAGTGAATATGAGCACTCAACATTCTTCTCACTCTAAGGTTAATGACTTGGTTTCAATCACAACATGTTGGTTAGTGATACAACGAAACTGCAACTTTACTTAAATATGGAATTTTAATTAATTAAACCCCTGTTTAATTAAAATATTAGATCTTGACCTCTTTAGCAGAACTCAAACCAAATTAAAATTTCGTTTAAACCTTATCGCGTCTGAAAACTATGCTAATCAACACACATCTTTCAAAGCGATATCCGTCAGATCTCGTCCATACATAATGAACAGCTGTGATCGATCCAGAATTCAACTGGATTAAATCATAGTCCATAAGATATCGCATTCAAAATTTAAATTAAATCTCGTGCACTTTCCGACGCGATTATGGTCTGATATGACCCCTTCAAGCGGACGGTCACGATTAACTGAGCTATTAACTCAGTTTTATAAAATATCGCATCCAATTTTGGAATTAACATCTACGCTTGTTGGCATGCGATGACCGTTAGATCTGATGGATCTTTTCGATCAGACAATTCAGATCTTCTTCTGGTTTTCTCGTGAATTCGTCAAGTTTCCTCCTTCCACCAAGTTTATTTAGTCTTTGTTTGCTTTCAATCAGCGATCAACAAATTAACACCTTTGTTTAGGCGATCCTCAAACACCAAACTCCACACACAATTTCCTGTATTTAACAAAGATTCAGCCTACGATTTAAGGAATCAATGAAAGCAAATTACATAATAAAAGATCACGCAAAAACACTTTTTGAACACAAAACTCCTTTCATTCATAAGAGTATTTACATATATATTCAGAACATCTCGTGCTCTGATCTATTCTCTCCACTACTTAGCTCTCTCTAACACTTTCTTACACTTTCTAACCCTTTTTAACACTTTACTCGCAGGCTTACATTTATAGGTTAATTACATAATTATGGATTATACTAAATCCATGATTTTCTCCATAATTCACTTAACTAAATCCGATTCGAGGATCTTGTAATCTCTAAGATCCCTACGAGATATACACATATAAATTATCCTTGATATTCTCATATAGTTGAGAATATTTCACAATTGAACCCTCACACATAGATTTCTCACTCATTGTAGAAAATCTGTGATAGATTAACTCGATAATGCAATATAAATCAAAGCAGAATACTATAATTTACTTCTACTATCAATTTGCGGAAGCTTAAAGATTGAGCTGAACAATATAAATAGAAGAAGAAGAATCAATGGCACAATA
Organism: Pinus taeda; assembly: GCA_000404065.3. Lineage (NCBI taxonomy): Eukaryota > Viridiplantae > Streptophyta > Pinopsida > Pinales > Pinaceae > Pinus > Pinus taeda. The sequence goes on along the minus strand of APFE030324077.1, from coordinate 5,353 downwards.
CACATGAAAATACTTTGGGGAAAGTCTCAGATAAAAAAACTCCACACTATTGTATTATCATACATGGTGGAAATACATAGGAATTATACAAAGTCTTAGCTCTCACAGCTAGCCAACTCTCAGTACAATCCTCACAGATGCTCACAAGCAATCTTGGCTTCTCTCTAGCCTTCCTCTCTGCCCTCCAAGCTCTTATTTCCTTGCATTGTTCCTTGTGGATGATTAGCCTATTACCAAGTGGAAAAAAAAGCCTTCAAAATTGCGCAATCCTCAAGGATGAATCCTTAACTGCATACATGAGTTTTCTCCATGAGAAAACACATGCAACTGATAGTACACTGTCCTTGAACCTTAATCTCAACTCGATCTTTCTCAAAATAGACATGTATGAGTTTTTGATGAGGGAATCTTTAGTTAACTGGAGTAGCACTAGTTGAGTGCATTAATGCATCAACTAACTGTTAACTCACTATTAGTTACTCAAACAGTTTGGAGCTAATTTAACTGGACTTAACTCAGTAAACTGAGTTAACTAATTACAACTCAAATATAACTCAATCTTATCTCCTTAATTTAAGGGATAACTCTTGCATGACTTCAGAAAGACTTCTAACTTGAATTTCTCCAACTAATTAATTTAAAATAAATAAATTAATTATTTCCAAGTAGCTGTTAAGACTAAATTTGATTTTAATTCACAATTTAGTTTACGGACAAAATAAATTGGAATATTCTTGTTGCCATATTTCAACACTCCCTCTCAACAAGAAAGGGATTATCTGCCACTCCGATCCTGTCTCTATGGAACTCGAATTTACACTTTGACAATGCCTTTGTCAAAATGTCAGCATCTTGCTCCTCTGTCGAAATATACTGCAACAACATGATCCTCCTCGCTACAAAGTCTCTGAGATGATGATACCAGATGTTGATGTGCTTGGACCTATCATGAAATACTAGATTCTCAGAGAATTTGATACAACTCTGATTATCACAATAGATCACAGTTGGATCCATCCTCTGATCAAGCAAACCAACTAGGATTTTCTGCATCCAGATGGCCTCACATGATGCTTGACTTGCAACCATGTATTCTGCCTTTGCTGAGTTGAGTGAAACTGACCTCTGTTTCATGCTGTACCAAGAACGAGGTGCTTGCTTCAGCCCGTACAACACTCCCTTGAATCGACACACATGCGACTCACGATCGAAGGTCTCAAAACCTTATGGCTACTCTATGTACACCTCTTCCTCAATTTGGTCAATGAGGAATGCAGTCTTCACATCCATCTGATGGATCTTCCAACCCATCTGTGTTGATAGTGCCAACATAGATCTGATAGATGAGTACCTTGCGACAAGAGAAAAAGTCTCATCATAGTCAATCCCCTCAACTTGTGAAAAGCCCTTGGCAACAAATCTTGCCTTATGCTTCTCCACACTACCATTGGCAACTTGCTTTACCTTGTAAAGCCAATGGGAACTCACAACTGAATTGTTCTCCGGTCTTGGAACCTTGTCCCAAACATTGTTACGAACTATGGAGTCATACTCCTCCACCATAGCATCAACCCAAATCGGCTGCTACACTGCTTCCTCAAAGGAAGATGGCTCGGTCTCAACACATTCCCCAGCAAGGGCCATGTATCCAATGTACCTCTCAAGTGAACTCCTCTATCTACACTGAGAAGATGGTGCTCCCACATTCTCTCTCGCATCCTCCAACAATCTATCAAATTCTCTTGTGCGCTTACGTCCATCTCTAGAAGACTCTGCTTGAGTGGATTTCTCCACTCCTGGAACCTCTGCATGCGGCTTCTCCACATTAGTCTGAGGCTCCTCCTCCTTAGGAACCAAAAGTTCCTCCACAGCCTGTAGTTGGAGCTCCCTCTCAAGGGAAACTCGCATGGCCTTCTTCTAATCAAACTTGAAATCTTTCCAAAAAATTGTCCTTCGACTGGTAGGCAAGTACACCTGATAGTTGTGAGGTGTATCAGTGTACCCCACAAATATCCCCAACTCTGCTGTGGCTCAAGCTTCTTCTGTGTATCCTTTATCACATGGAAATATATCGATGAGCCAAAGATCCTGAAGTGACCCACATCTGGTTTCTTACCGGAGAAAGCTTCCTTTGGTGTCTTCATCCCAAGTATGCGATGGAGGCTTCTATTCTGCAAATAGACTGGTGTGTTGCATGCGTCAGCCCACAAGTGAAGTGGTAGGCCTTGGTCATGTAGCATTGCCTGTGCTACCCCTACAATAGTTCTGTTCTTCCTCTCAGCCACCCCATTCTGCTGTGGGTTATGAGGTGACGTCAACTCGCGTTTAATTCCTTCTGCTACATAGAAGTCCTTAAACTCTTGAGAGACATATTCTCCACCATTTTTGCTTCTCAGGCCTTGATATTCTTCCCCAACTCTTTCTCAACCAAAGCTTTGAACTCACAAAACTTTGTGAAAGTTTGGTCCTTCTTCTGCATGAAATAAATCCAGCATTTACGAGAATAGTCATCAATGAAAATCACATAATACCTTTGATTTGCTTTGGATGCCATCAAGAATGGTCCACACAAATCAATATGAACTTCCTCTAAGATAGCCTCTGCTCGACTGTCTCTATCATGAAAGTAAGACTTGGTGTACTTTCCCAAGGTAAAACCTTTGCATGTGTCAACTTACTCAAGTTTACCTTTGGGAAGTCCTGTGGATATCTGCTGCATTATCTTCAAAGCCCCATGATGCAAATGGCCCAACCACCTGTGCCACAACTCGCCAATATCTTGGCTTTGCACCAATTCTGCTTTCGTACTCAATGTTGCACAATCATCTACCTCTAGTTTATAGAGATTCTTCACCCGAATCCCTATCCTCTTGGTCTGACCCGTGGTTACGTGTCTTAGGAACGCTTTTCCTTTACTGAAGACAACATCGTAGCCTTTGTCCTCCAACATCGTGACCGATACCAAGTTCTTCTTCAGTCCAGGCACATACATCACATCTGTCAAGGTGAGACGAGCTCCATGCTCCCTTTAAAAAGCAACTGTGCCCACTCTTGGAACACTATACCTTTCGTCGTCACCCATCTCTATGTGCATCTTGAGGTCTTTCTCCTCCAAGGCACTGAATAAATTTTTATCACCAGTCATGGGGAATGAGGCTCCACTGTCAAGATACCAGATACAACCCATCATCGATGACACCATGCATGTGATGAGGGTAAATTCCATTTCGAATTGAGAGGCTAATGCCTCACCTTTCGATCGTTCTAAGGATCCCTTCTTGGACTTCTTCAATGGGCAATTAGTCGCATAATGTCCCATCTTGTGACAATTAAAGCATCTTACTTTAGACATGTCACCCTTCTTCCCTCCTTGAGAAGAATTCGATTTGAAATGGGAAGCCTTCCCCTTCCCTTTCCTTGCCTTACTTGCTAAGGCCAGGTTTTCTTCATCATCATTCTTGGATGAAGAACCATCTCGTGTGCTCCTCCTCATCTCCTCCTGCATAAGATCCGACCATAGTCATTCCCAATCCGACAATTTCTCCCTTCCATTCATAGAGTCTTAGTAGATATTCCAACACTTTGGAAGGCCAAGGAGAGCGAGGCTCACCATATCATCATTAACAGTAGTTATTCACACACTACCAAGCTCATCTCTGCAGGTGGTGAGATTGTTCATATATGTGGAAATAGTATCGCCCTTCTCCATCTTGATTCTTCGAAGCTTATCCTTGAGTGCCAATTTCCTCTAGTTGCTACTATTCTGGTAGAGGTCCTTCAATGTCTTCCACATTGAAAATGGA
>APFE030324075.1:0-22380 GCA_000404065.3 Pinus taeda | reverse complement strand
TCTGACTTTCTACCTTAAGCAAAGTTCTACGGCCATTAAGAAACTATTCAAGGCCCCCTGTAACAATGATTAAAAGTTTCCAACTGATGGGGAAGTTAGTGTAGGATGAGGAGGCCACAACAGCTGTTGAGACTCAAGGTGAGCCATATATTGATCAGTGTCACAGTGCAATAGATTTGATGTTTGGAGTTGGAATTGAAAGAACCATGAATTCTGAAGCAAAATGTTAGCCATAACTGATAAGTTATGAATCCACAATTCCCTGTTGTAAGCCTTGAAAATGAATGAGGATGAATTCCATCATTTACCCATCTTGTTTGACTTCCACTCACGCACTTTGTTGCCCTAGAAACTTGGTGGAACATAGGATATTGTGCATACTGTGTGTTCTATTATGACCAATAGTTTTGAAACTTGTAATTTTAGTGAAGAGCAAACAATTATGTTCGATTACAATCCATGATTTTGTCCCTATGCAACAAATGGCTCCTATCTGTTGTTGATTTACCATTTAGTACCCAATTGAACTTTGATGGGGAGTTGAGATGAGGTAGTGGGATTGGCAGCAGACACAAGCTGATGGAACAGAATCAATTTAGCTTATGTGCGATTCTTGCAAAATTTGTGTGCTTTAATGATTGTTAAGGTATGCTGTCAGCCTGGCACTTATCCGGGTAAGACTTACACGAATCCGTCCCTATGCAACAATGGATTGTATCCCTTGTTGATTTGCCATTAATTGCCCATTTAACTTTGATGGCAAGTGGCAATTTGATCTAAGGTAGTGGGATTGGCAATCAATGCAAGGTTAAGGAGCAGAATCAATTTTGCTTGTGTAATTTTTACAAAACTTGTTTGGTCTAGTGATTGTCCATGTATGCTGGAAAGTGGGTACTTTTTGTGTCTCTCTGTGTCAAACTTCCACTGAATTAGTCTCTGTAAAATTTAAATTCTTTTTCAAATTGTTGTTTTTTCCCTTGATGAGAAGTCTGTAACTTGAGGGAATCAAATTTGATACGACATGGTAATAATGTTTGAACTATAAATTGAATTTGAAAATATATTCAAACTCTGTGCATCGCAGGTGTTGGTGGTAAGGGAAATCTTCTCAAGATTAATGCAAAAAGGCTTGTACCAGCTCAAAATTCTCTGTCCATGTTGTATCCAGTCTTTAAATTGATATGGATGCTGCTAGTTGGACAATTTATTGGCCTTTAGCTATTCTCCAGTTCATAATTCATTGCTTGAATGATGTAGTATTTTATAAGTCTCTTCTTTACATATGTTGTCAGGTTTAGAAGATTTGAACTCTTGCCTCATTAAAAATGAATGCATAAACAACACTTAATTTATCTGTATCAATGCCAAAGTTCCAACAAAATCTATATGAAGTGTAAACATGGACAATAATCAGAAGAAACATAACAGAGCATGAAACCTATATTGAATTCCATGAAATGTTCAGTGAAGTAAGATGGACCATAATCAGAAGAAATATAACAGACCATGAACCCTATATTGAATTCCATGAAATGTTCAATGAAGCAGGATGGACTAAATCCATATATGTTAATATACAACACCATGATTTTCCTTGTAATCAATTTTTGTCAACACCAACGGGATTATTTTTAAATATGTACACATGGAGAGGTTTCAATGGCCGATTAATTCATGAAGATAATAGACAGATCGCAACAACACTCATCCAGAAGACAGCGACAACAGAGAGCAGCCAAGCTGCACAATAAAAACTCATATCAAAACCCTAATAATACCTGACAATAATTCCTATTAAACCCCAGTTCAAATAAAAAACCCTTACAATTCATATCAAAAACTTCAGAATTCCTATCAAACCCTTAAATAATACCCAGACATCAACAAAAACAACAACCAAAAGCTCTGGAAAAAACAACATATCACCCCTCTAGAACCCCTGCATTCCTCCTCGAAGGCGCCTGAGAGTACACCGGCGGGGCAACGATGGGCAGGGTTGCTGGTAATAACCCTAAGGGTAACCTGCAACAACATGTTAAACATGGTCTCCTCATCGAATCCATTAAAAGGAAATTCAGACTTCAAAATACTGTGAATTGCAAAGAAATTTGAGTTTTAGAAACGCCAAACGTACCTTGGGCTGGGTATGGATAAGTGTACTTAAGATTCGGCATGATTGGTCAATTGATCTCGCTATGAATCAATTCGATATGTCATCGCTATTCCAAAAAGCTCTGAAGGTCAATCTGCAACTTTAATGGCGGCACTGTATATAATCGACTGAAATTTGCTGTGTCAAAACCCAAAATTCTCAGCAAATTGGGAATTGGGTGTCGCTAAATGAATGGAGTAGTCTAACAAGGCGGAGAAATTGCAGAGTGGAAAAATGAACCAGCTTGTCTGGCTGGTGATGTCCGCCTTGGTTTGCTCCCTGTCTGTCGCCTGGGTGGTGAGCTGCAGAGTGCAGGAGTTGGTGAGTCGAATTGGTTAGGGGAGCTGCAGAGCCCTCGGGGAAAATTCTAATGCAAATGAGCGAAATGGGAATTGGTTTGGCGCAAATTCAAATTGCCATACCCGTGCTCAGAATTCTGTTAGACGAATTAATGTTCCACAGTGGTGGGTGGAATGGTGGCGGAGCTCGCGAAAGGTGGCTGAGGGCGGAGCAATTGCCGGTGGTCGGAGCTGGACATTTTTCCGAGCGGTGACGGAAACAGGGCAATTCCTTCGCCTTGTTAGACTATTCCATCAAGGAGGGTGGAACGGTGGTGGAGGGTGGCGGAGCTTGCGAAAGGTGGTTGAGGGCGGAGGAATTGCCGTTGGCCGGAGTTGGACGTTTTTCCAGGCGGTGACGGAAACTGGGCAATTCCTCTGCCTTGTTAGATTACTCCATTTCATAATTCACGTGCCACATTTATCGAGCTCCTTGTATAAAAACAAAAAAATTAAATGTTAAAATAAAATATCTAATAATATGTAAATGGTGTATTATGGTAGCCAAATGATGTTTCAATATTTAAAAAAAAATTACTTGAAATAAAATGCATAACGCATTAAAAATTTATGTGCATATATAGTTTTAATAATAAGTGTATTTTTATATTTATATTTAAATAAAGCTTTCTTATCTTATCATTTTTTTCTAGATCAAGAAATAACAATTATTATTATAATTAAAAAATATATATATATGATTTTTTTTTTTGTAAGTTTGGCAGGATTACATCTTCATAGTGTCCAATATATTAATCTGATTAAGTTGGGGATTGAACCGGTGAGTTTTCATTAAGGAGTTCATTAACATTGCAACTTTTCATTAAGGAGTTCATTAACATTGCAGCATATTACCGCCTATCCAAGACCCATGGACTTATGATTTTGAAAATAAATATAAATATAATTTATTTATATTTTTAACCTAAGAAAATTTAAATTAAATAATTTTTATGATTTTTGAAAATAAATTTAAATATAACTTATTTATACTTCTAACCAAATTTGTAATGGATTATATCCTTAAAAACTAATTGTTTTTCTTATAAATTTTTAAATTACCAAAATATATATATATAAACAATAATATAATTTTTCGGCGTAAATCATATAATTCAACAATAATATAATTTATTTTCACAATTGGAAATCATGGTCATCACTTGAAGTATGAAGGAGAAAGATAAGAAATCAATCTCAAGCTTACAGGAATTGTAAACAAATCACAACGGGTTGAATTCATTGGCATATTATCCCCATAATTCCTCATTGTGATGGATGGCAAACACTACAATCCACACGGACATGCCCTTAATGAGTTGCGCATTGTCCACCTTCACTTTCCTAAATGCCTATTGAGGCACTAGTGATGTCATCATGAAGAGTCACATTCAATATTATTCTTAATATCACGCAACAATTTAAATGCATTAAAAGTTTAATACACATTCTCAACAAATTTACATAAACACAATTATAATGTGCATATCCATGTAAATTGTATATAAATTTGTGTCTTGAGAGTGTATATAAATTTGTGCTCATTAGACATGTGTTTAAAGGATGGAATGGGATGCCAGTGTTGACTTTCTACATACCCACTATGTATTTTATGATTTTTTTAGATATGGATGTTAATGAAATGTTATGCCGTAGATTGCATGTAGTTTCCATTTGGCTTGCATGCACCATGTTTTTTATTACCTTCCCATTTTGGTTTGGTCTACCTTAGGAACATCACTAACTGGAGAAATTGTGAATATTATATTAGATAATAATAAGGAAGAAGGGTGTCGTCTGATCACTCATTTGTCAAAAAGATAAAAATTCCAAGTTCTAAGGGTTTGGTAGTTAGTGATGGGTTAATTTGACTTACCCTATGAGAAAATTTTGATATGTCAACAACAAGATTTCGATTGGTGGTATAGGGCCCTATGGTATTGGTAAAACCATGGTATTTGAAGTGATGAAACCTATTAAAATGTTTGAAGAACACCATTATATAGTGTTTTTAATTCACTTGGTATTTGTCCACCTTTGCCAAAGAAATACTATGTATTTGTTTCGGTGTTCATTTCTCAAGTAAGAGTTTCCAAGATAAATATTGGCTCTATGAACTTATTTATGTTTTTTGTTCCTATCTTATAATGACATTTATGTCTCTTATTTTTAAAATTTAGTATAAAACCTTAGGCTTGGACTATCTAGTGAGACTAACCTAGGCATTTCCTAGATGGTGAATCAAATCTTAGTATCCTTATCCTTTCTCACTATAGTGGTCTAATATTAATATATATCAATAGAGATAATAAGTCATAATTCCATCAACAGAGAGAATATGTCACAATTCCATCAATAGAAAAAATATGTCATAATTCCATCAATAGAGAGGATATGTCAACATTGTTGCATGATATACTTTTCCCGTGTTGTCTCAATGGTGGAAAGCAACAGGAAATAGATTACAAGAACCAATTTGGAGCATTGGTGACAACACATTACTAGAGCTAATGAAGAATTTTTTTCAATTAAGAAGTGTCTCATTTAGCTTATTGTATTTGAAGTAAAGGTAGATGCTTCAAAAATCATTTTCTTAGTCATACAGTGATAGGATATATGAATTAATAAGTACTTAATAAGTGTATTTGGAGGACTTGAGTAATGAAGAAAATAGATGCTTTAAGCATTGCATATTTGAGCACACAATTGCAAGTTTATGTATGGAGTTGTATGCATTCACATATCTAAATGGGTATATGGCTATAAGATCTATATAGGCATGTCTTCTTTTGATTCGGTTAGTAAGTAGTGTAAAGTGTGGATGTAGATCTAGTGATAAGGAACATTTTATATTATAGAATACATTTTTTTTAGCAAAAACGATAATTTCTATTAAAATATGTGCTCTAATGCAACAATTACTTGAGAAGTAGTAACAATAATTCATCTAGTAGTGGGTCCTCTAGAGAGGATCTTTCTAGAATTACAAATTAGCTATATTGTAATCTGACTATTACTAATGAGCTACATGCATAAAATTTTCAAAACTGATCGAGAATCAAAGAACATTTATAGAGGGAATATTTCAAAGAATTGATGGGAGGTCATCTTTGGGAAGCAAGTTGGGATCAGGCAGTAGTATGCCCACACGCTGATTGGAAGCATTGTTGTTGGTAGTTTGATTATCATCGACCGGGTGTTGCACCTTTAAACCTTCTTTTTGTTGTTGGGAAGCGTCGATTGTGGCCTTCTATCAAGGTAATTTTCCTTTCAAGGCTTTTATTTCTTCAAGGAGGTTGATAGACATTGGCATTTGCTTATGCAACTTCTAGTTAATTTCTTCTAGGGTTTTTGTATTTAAGACTAACTATAAATTTACAAAAAAGATAAGAGATTTTGATATATAATTTTGTAAATAAAATGATTGCAAATTGTTGGAATAAGGATATGATCTTTCTTCCACGGGAGTTAAAGACATGGAATTATGTCCTCTGTTGATTTGGTATCTCAATGCTTGAGGTTTTGGAATATTAGGTGGAACACCAAGGATGAACCCTAGAATCCAAAATAAGAAATAATAGAACCAAAATTATACTACGAGGGCCTTCCAAGAAGATACTCCTCCAACCAAGCAATCAACAATTATTGAAGATAAGGTTATCTACCTCAAGAGGTGAAAGTGAATCATGCCTCGAAAGAGAACAAAAATACCTTGAATGAATTAAGAGAATGTGTGAGATGAACCCTAGACCTCCTCTTCCAAGACTTCTTGGATCAATTAGATTAGCCTTGCAGTAACTTTTTGTTTCTCCAAAAATTTCCTTTGAAAAATATTTGATCAACCAAGAAAAAGAAGGAAATTCACCTCAAAATGGATCTACAATATCAAACATGTTGTTGATGGAAGTATAGATAAATACACGACCAAATTTGTTGCAAGTGGTTTCTTTCAAAAGGAAGACATATATTATCAAGAAACCTTTGCACCCACTACAAGGTATACTACCATTAGAAATTGGGTGTCATTGGATGCTAAAATGGGATGGAATATCCATCAAATGGATGTGATGACAACATTTCTAAATGGGACCATCGATGAGGAAGTATACATTGAGAAACTCGGAGGCTTTGAGGTAAATTGAAAATATAATCATGTGTGTAGACTCAAGAAGGCCCTATAGTTTTGAACCAAGATCCTAGGGCATGTCATGAAATAATGGATGCATACCTTCTAAGAATTGGGTTCATGAAGAGTTTTGTTGATCCAAATCTCTACATCAAGGTTGTGAATAATAAGCTAGTCATTATTCTATTGTATGTGGGTGTGCTATTCATTACTAGTGTGGAAAGAAGAATACAAGAATGTAAGAAGATGTTGGTAGATGAATTTGAGAAGAAGGATCTAGGGCTGATGCACTATTACCTAGGTCTAGAAGTCTGGCAAAATCTTGGGGATATATATTTGGGGAAAGGAAATTATATCATCAAGTTGTTACAGAAATTTAGGATGATCGATTCTAATCCCATGACTACTCCTATGATCACTAATCTCAAGAAGTTGAGGGGATCTTGCCCAAGTCTCGTGGATCCTACCTCATATTGTCATTTAGTGGGTTCTTTGATGTATTTAGTAAATACTAGGGTGGATATATGATTTATTGTGAACATCCTCAATCAATTTTAGTTGGAGACTCATCATGATCATGGGATAGCTGCCAAGCATATATTGAGATATCTTCGTGGCACAATACATCACTGCCTAAAGTAAAATAGCAAGGAAGTCAAGCCGGTTGGCTTCACAAATTCTGATTGGGGCGGCAGCGAGACCGATGGAAGAAGCACTACTAGTGGATGCTTTAATTTGGGATCTACCATGATCTCATGGATGAGTACAAAGCAAGATCGCTTTGCTTTGAGTATTGTTGAAACAGAGTATGTGGTTTCATGTGAAGTAGGAAAGGAGGTTGTATGGTTGAGGAAGATTTTGATAGATTTGTTTGAGAAGCCTCTGGACCCTACTGTGATTAGTTGTGATAATCAAAGTTGTATCAAGATGTCTAGACATCCTGTGTCTCATGCTAGGATGAAGCATATCAACAATAAGTTCCATTATATTAGGAACTTGGTGAAGGATGGGATCATGAAGCTATAGTATCTCTCGACAGAAAATGAGGTAGTTGATATACTAACAAATTCTCTTCCTAATAAGAGGTTTGAATATCTTATAAGCGTGTTTGGTTTAGTTGATATTAGTGATCTTGTTGATGATGATAAAAGTTTGGAAGAAATTTTTTAATGCCTTGTGTGTGAAACACATTGCCTGGAAGGACATCTGGTCGACACTATGTGTTGATGTTTAGTTTCCGAAGTAGGGAGGGTGGCATTGGTCATGGAGCTCTAACCTCAGACACACCCAGATTCTTGGGTTGATGGTTAGTAAGTAAGCCTGATGGTACCTAGAGAGGCTGAATGATTTAGTCCATCTTAATCCCACTCAGATAACTTTCCTAGTTAGGATAGTTTGTGGCATTCTAGTGCTTAAAGTATTGAGAGACCTTGGATAAATTTCCCTGGTTAGGAATCTATTCCATGGCATTGTCATGTGTTATGCTCTTGACCTGCGAGAAGATACCAGAATACCAAATATGCGAAGAAATATACCCAGAACATAGAATAATAAGAAATAACAGCAAGTATTTTATTATTCAGAAAAGGAAAGCAATGTTCACTTGCCTCTTCGAGGGGGCAACCTCCAATAGAGTTGAGTTCAATTACAAAATAATACATGATGCTCCTCGAGAGGATTCTCTATCCTTTATATAGGATTCATACATGCAATACCATGGGTCAATACCATGGTTCTTATTAATAACATCTATCTAATACCATGGCCCATTTGCAACTAACTGTGGTCCCTTCTTTAAATGTGGGTCAACCACTTAAAATTATTAATATGGGCTTTATTGACTCTTTATTTAACTATAACTATGACTCGACCCTATTACATAAATAAGGGGGTTAGGGTTGGACCCTAACATGGTGACTAAACTCTTTATAGTTCATATAGTTTGAGATCTTCCTTATGAATACCTCCCTAGTTAAGAGGGAGTGTTGAAAAATGTAACTAGGTTCGGTCTTCATAAAATGTATTTGTCAAAACAATTTTTATTATTGTTACAATGATTTATTAAAGCGTGGGTTTCATGTTCAGGTCATCATTTTATTAGTCAAAGTTGCCATTATGGACTCCTAGGATTAATAAAGAGTTATTAGAGTCATTGTATATTTTATGAGACCCTTCTTGGGCTTTCGAATGATGTAAAAAGAATTATTTTGAGTTAAAGATGAATTATGTAACCTCCACACCAAGTCAGCCTCAAGAAGATCAAGTCAGTCTCAAGAAAGGTAATTCGACGTCATTGGAAGGCTATATATACAAGGTAGTTCGAATTCATTTGGAGCATCTCACTCTCTCACACATAGTTCAATATTTAAAGCTGGAATTTGGAAAATTGTTAAGGTGAAGAAGGATGCTAAAAGGAGTGTGATTTGGAAGGGAAGAACAAAATTGAAGCTTTGCTCTCTCTCTCTCTATCTCTATCTCTCTCTCTCTCAGGAGTGTGATTTTGAAGGGAAGAACAAAATTGAAGCTTTGGTCTCTCTCTCATGTGATTTGGAAGGGAAGAAAAAAATTGAAGCTTTGCTCTCTCTCTCTCTCTCTCGTGTGGGATGATTTAGGATATGGAAGTCTCCTTTCCAAGTCAAATTTGTTGGAGTTTAAGTGTGGCTACTACTAGGTCGAAGCTTGGATCAAAGAAGGAAAGGTTGGGTTGGTGTTTAGGAGGTTTGTGTCTAGGTTAAAGAGTCTCAAAAAAATTTATTGAAGGAAGAGATTTTAACTGGGTTTTCCCCTCGATAGGTCTTTTTCCCAGGTTGTGTCTTGTGTTTTTGTGATCTTCATGCACACATAATTTGGTAATTGCTTGATAAAAGATAATATAACAAATAAGTAAAATAAGCCAACATAATTCACAAGTAATTATCAAGAAAGATAAATCTAACCCCAAGTCTACTAGCATTGGTTTCTCAACAAAGACCTCATCAAAGTTCATCCTTGTCACTATGATATGACCCCCATGTAACTGATCCATATTCCTTTCAAGGTCAACTTCTTTTCCACCATATGAAATATCAGCAATGTTACCACTCACCAAGCGAATAATTGATAACAAATTGTTGTATAATGTCTCTTATTCTCCTTAATAAATTGATAACGGACATGAAGGAGGGGATTTGAGATATGTCTACATAGGTATTACCCCCATATCTAGGTTATGGACATTAAATTAAGTGCATTAACTAACTTCATGAATCCCCTCCCTAGCTCTCATGTAGTAGGCCTTTGGCGGCACCATGGGCTTGTATTCATGTGTACATTGGGATTGGGAAATGAAGTCGGTGACAAACCCACCATCTAATGGCATTTATGATAGATTATAAGCTAGTACACTCGTTTTTCCACCTAGTGAGAGGACCTCCAGCATATATTGAAATTCTGCTGGAACACACACAATTCACTATTGTAGCAGTATGTTGTCTCATTCCGGAGCAGGCAAGAGTTCAAAATTGGGTTTAGAATTTTGGTGCTAAGATCCATAGTAGAAATTCTGGTGAAAAGTTTGAAGAACAATTCAATAAAAACCATGATGCACAAGAATGGTTTCCCACATAGAGGTGGTTGTGGCAAAGGAAGACCTCCCCTCCAACCTAGGTATGGGAAGGGATATGACCATTTTGATTGAACCATCCCCCACCATTTCTGTCGAATGGTTGTAGACATAGAGATGCAATAATTCGGGGTGATAGGTGATAATATTTGGGCTCTTAGAAACCTCCTCAGTCATCACTTCAAAGACCAAGAGGATGTAAATTTTCTATTGGAAGGAAAATTTTTAAACATGGAGTTCCACATTGTTGTGCTTATGAGAATGAAACTTCAAGGCTAAGTGTCACCCTCGATGGAAACAATTGTAGATTCTCCCCAACTCTCTCCAACTCAGACAACAATGATGCATGATCAACAATTCAGTCCCTCACTAAAGTGTCGCAATACCCACAAGGATCCTAAGGTAGCTCAAGTCGAAATAGGTCCCTCTCGTGAGCCAACTCTAATGATGCACCCTCTTCCTGACGATGTTGAGTGCTACAAGCCCTGTCCCATGGTCAAGGAAGTCACTCTTGGGTTCTAATTGGACCACGTGTGGCTTCCAAGGTATCCTCCTCATGGCCACGATTCTCCTATGCTTCTGCCTCTTTATGTTTTTTTCTCATGGTTCCTTTTGACAACCTCGCTTTGGTTTCCCTTTGTAATGTGGTTTGTAATATTCAGGATGACCTTTGGTTTCTCCTTAATGGGTAGAGGTTGTTGAGAAATCACTATGGAAACAATTAATGTTGGTTTCTCTTTACTTTGATAATTGCTTATGATTACATGTTGGCTTCTTATTACTTTTGTTATATTCATTTCATAAAGCAATTACCCAAACCATAAACTATAAGATCACAAGAAAACAATGAACACAGGATCTAGGCTCTAAGCTAGGTCAAAACCCCTCAAAGGGGAAAACCCAGTAAATTTTTCTCTTCTTATAGAATCATATCAAAGTGAGAATTCCAAGACCCAAACACCAAGACCAAGACTTCCCACAAGACCCAAGTCAACCCTCTTTTCAAGCTTCTCGAACAACTCAAATTCAACTCTGGTCAACAGTAGTCAACGCCTTTAAAAATTGGTCAAACTACAGATTTTTGGCTCCTACAACTAGGTTTGCAACTTTGGCCCCTACAACTACTTCATAATTTCAAACGTGTGAGAGAATTAGGGCAAATTTATTCCTCCTATGACCTTCATTCTCTCTCCTTTGACTTTTTCTTTTTCTTCTTGACTTTGTTACTGGATTTCACTCTCTTCTTGGCACAAAATTTGGACTTGCTTGAGATACTCCAAATGAGGTCTAACTATATTCTACTTATAAACATCTAGGAGGTCGAATGGGCTACTCTTAGGGTCGACTTTTTCGAGCAGGGCCAACTTGGCCTTGTTGGGACAAAATTGACATTTTTGACTCAAATAAAAATATTTTTCCACTTTCTTTTCAAAGTCCAAATTGGACTTGAATCTAATACAATAATTTGACTCATGAAAAATATTCTTTTGACTCAATAAACCCTAGAATCATGAATAACATTCTTTACCTAATTAACCAATTGACTTAAGCATGAAACCCAAGCTTGAAAAACAGATTTGTTTTTCCTTCTTTTTTTTTTACATAAAATATATAAGTACATAAGTACAATGAAAATTATGAAGACCAAACCTAGTTACAATTTTCAACACTTCCTCTTAACTAGGGAGGTATTCATAATTGCACTACAAGATACAAGGAAAATATCAAATTGAAATATTATCATAAGAAGAGTCAGATTGATAAGCCATCTTAAGCATCAATGTCATGATTGACATTGTCAACATAGTGATATAGCAAGGCCTTGAATAACAAGCTCTATCTCTCCACTATATTAAAGCACAATGTTGGGGATGCATGACTATAGACACCATCATCATTGCCTCGCAAGGCACATACCCCATCGAGCTTGTTGCCTTCTTTACAAAATGAATTCATTTTATTTGAAGATTGAGACATAGAGAGTAATATAGTACTTACTTTTCAAATGTGTTTCCTTTGATGATGTCTTCAAATATCTTTATGCTCCCAAGACTTTCCAAGAGACTTCAAAGATGTCCTAGAATGATGACTTCTAGGATGGTTACTTCAAAGATGGGATGATGCTTCCAAGAATGTAGATGACGTTCCCAAGGATCTTGATTCTTCTTCTTGTAGAGATATTTTTCAAAATGAATGATGATCAAAGAGATTCCAAGAGAGAGAGATTGATAAGATGATGATGTTCTTCAAAAAATGATGAGCAACCAACAGTCTTAAATGATAGAGAGAGAAATACAAATAGATGATGTACATGTATTCCTTCAAGATGAATGATGAGCTTTTCTCCTTCCTTTTGTCCTCCAAAGTAGCTTTGATGAATGTCTTTCACTTGTGCCAACAAGAGTGATCTTCAAGCTGCCGTATCCTCATCTTAGCTTTGATACCATGTTGAGAAATCACTAGGGTAGAAATTAAGGTTGATTTATCTTTACTTTGATAATTGGTTGTGATTATATGTTGGCTTCTTATTAATTTTGTTATGTTCAATTCATCAACCAATTTACCAAAACCATAAACTATGAATATCACAGAAAACAATGAACACGAGATATAGACTCGAAGCTCGGGGAAAATCCCTCCAAGGGGAAAAACCCAGTAATTTCTTCTTTTCTTATAGAATAAAATCAAAGTGATAATTCCAAAACCCGAACACCAAGACCAAGACTTCCCACAATACCCAAGTAAACCCTCCTTTCAAGTTTTTCCAACAAGTCAAAATTCATTTTGGTCAACGATAGTCAACACATTCAAAACTCAGTCAAACTGTAGATTTTTAGCCCCTGCAATTGCTTCAGAATTTCACATGTGTGAGAGAATTAGGGTATATTTTTTCCTCCATTGACCTTCACTCTTTCTCCTTTAAATTTTGCTTTTTCTTCTTGACTTTTTTGTTTGTTTTCTCTCTCTTCTTGGCATAGAAATAAAATTTACTTGACATACTCTAAATGAGGTCAAATTGTCTTCTATTTATACACAACTAGGAGGTTAAATAGCTCACTTTGAAGGCCGACTTGTCCAGGTAGATCCAACTTGGTCTTATGGGGACACAAATTGATATTTTCGACTCAAATAAAAATATTTTTCCACTTTCTTTTCAAATTCCAAATGGGACTTGACTCTAATACAATAATTTGAATCATGAAAAATATTATTTTGACTCAATAAATCCTAGAAGCATGAAAAACATGCTTGAATTAATTAATAAATTGACTTGAGCATGAAACCCATGCTTGAAAAAAAAAATTCTTTATTTTTGTTTTTACATAAAATATATAATTACATAAGTACAATGACAATTATGAAGACCAACTCTCGTTACAATTTTGAAAAAGGCCTCCTCCTGCTTCTAGCATTTCTTTGGTTTTCATATGCTAGATCATGATTATGGCTGGATTTTGCAAATCCATAGAGCTCTCATGAATGTAATTTTTGATCATATATAATATAAATGTTTTAATTACAAAAAAAAAGGTGAGTATGAGGTACTATTTCAAGACACTCTTATATGTGAAATCTTTGATACACCTCCCTTCATCATGGAAAAGGGTTTTGAGCCCTTTTGATGGCTTCATTGTCTTTGAAAATAGGTCTTGGTTGTTCCACCTTTGATTGAGGTGTCTAGATATCAAAAATTTATTCTTTTGAAGATATTTCTACCATAATAGGTTTCTGTTGCAAAGCATTCATTTGTTCTATAGGTTTCTTTCCCTTGGGGAATTCCATGGGTGTTATAATAAGAGCCCTACCTAAAAGCATTTTGTCTAGCATGAGAATAAACCAAATTCTTCTTCAAATCATTACAATGTTTTAGTATTACAACATTATATTTATTTAATGCATTGAATTCATACCCAAAGATGAAATTCACAACAAAAACCTCAAACAAGAAATAAATGAGTTGTAGAAATTGTATTTTCTTTTACAAATAGTTGTTACAATTCCCAACTTCTCTAATCCATTACAAAACACAATTCAATTCCCAACTTCTCTAACCCATGAAAAAATCATAATCCAGTCGATTTCTTGAAACATACTTGAAATCTTAAATCGTTAACAACAATATGCAAAGAAAATGAAAAAATGATATGCAACAAAATAAGCTTGATTATCTTATGCAAGGTGCATAGAAAACATCAAAATAGTCAAACAATGCTAAGATAAATATAACCTCATGGTGATAATCTATCTCAACTCAAAACAACCTAGCTAACAACCTATTATTAGCTCAAAAAGTTTAAATTCTAGTGTATAGTGCTCAAATTCTTTGTTTAATGGGAAAAATGGTCGAAAAAATTGAACGTTGTGTGCAATATTGCACTATCATTGCCCCATCTCAATCAAAATCCATTGTTCTTTCTTTATTTGTGATTTGTTCAAATGGCGGACTTCCTTCTCTCTCCCCCCATTCAGATCTTAAATTAATTTAATGCTTATTTATTAGTAAGCCATGGCCACCAAATTAAATCATATCTAAGATTTAATTGTGTGCGTTGTCCTTTCCACCTATTTTGTTATTTTTCTTTTATGCCCTCTTTTAATGCACATTCAAGTTGTTTCTTCTAGTTATAAGGAATCAATGAGTATGTGATATGATGATTTCTTGAAATATATTCGCAGAATGTGATGAATATCAAATTTATTGTTACAATTGCACATGATTTGGGGAAATAAAATTATAAAAAAAAACCCACATGAATATAACCCAAGTTGATGGAAAATCAGCGGATATACCTCGGTTTCCATTAAAAATATCAAACCAATTGAAGGGTGCATTTTCAGGCATTATTCTAGGCCCAATACCCAATAACATGATGCCACATCAACCCAACGACAGACCAACTCCTCCCATCATATCGTTCAAAGGCTATTCAGCCACTCTCATCTCCACATACAATATGGGCTTGCCACTGTTGATGATTCTTATGCTTGATAATTCATAGCATCGTGGCCATGTCCAACATTCTACACCCTGGATGTGGCTTAGAACTCATTTCGGAGCCCACAACTTGATGCCATTCTCGAGGCCTATTTACGTGACTCTGTGGAATTACTATGAATATTCTTATTATTAAATATGAAAGGTAATTTTGAATGGTGAATGCAATCAATGCTATGGAGTTACGAGGGTTTGAATCCTCAAATTAGTCAAATTGTAGTAGCATAAAACGAACAAATTACTTCCATGATCACCTCCACTTTCACTGCTTGACACAAAGCTAGGCCAATCTACCAAATAACCTCTCTACCATGATGGTTTTTCAGATTGTATTAATGCCTTTATTTAGAACAAAACCCAAAATGCTTATGTTTTCATCGCATTGAACAAAACCAAAAATGTTCACACCTTCATTATGAACAAAACCAAAAATGTTCACACCTTCATTATGAACAAAACCCCAAATGATAATGCCTTTGTCGAGAACACAACCCCAAATTATCACACCTTTGTCACCTTAATCATATTCCCAAGGGCTAACCCAGGGAATCAACCTGCCTGAAGGTCTTCATCAATGAGAAGGCTTGGCATCTTGATCCAAGTGGCTCCAGAAAGACACACAGGACAGAGGGTTATGAACGCTCGAAAATCAAAAGCGCTCAGAATGACTTCAAACCAGGACTAGAGTTTAGATCTCGTCTTCTTGATCGTGGAGATGTGAACAGTTCGTCAATCCGAGTCCGGATGACGAAGTTATCGCGAAAAGAGTTGTCTTGGTTCCTTTGAAAAAGGAAGGTTTTTCTCATAAAAATGGACTTAAAGCGTTTATAAAGAAAATCGCATCGGGAATCGTGCAAAGGGCAGAATTTAAGATCCCCGATCAACGATTATCGATATATGGGGTCAGAGAAGTCAAATCTGCGATATCGGTGCTTGCAAATTGGCGATGGAATGTCAGCATCGGCAGATCGGGTCGGCGAAACCCAAGGCACAAGACCTAGACCTTTGGGCCAATTGCGATTGCTATTAGTGATCGTCGATATTGGCGATCAGAATGATCGGCAGATGCCAAAGGCAGGACCACGGGCTGCAACGATTGCTATAAGCGTCTAAAGGCTGACCCGATAGGGTTTGTAGGGTTGATTTAAAATATTTTGAAGTTCGGCTTTAAAGGATTTTGTTCGGATTTATCAGTTTTTAGTGTATTTATGTTTTAAATAGAAAGAAGGCTATTCCAAGGATTTTGTTGCACCAGCCGATGCTTCTAAGAAAACGACTTCTATTCTGAACAAAACCGACCTCCGATTTTTAAGCACAACTTTGATCCAAGCGTGTTATAACACACGATGGTGACAGAGAGCTGAGGGGGAGCGCAGAAAGGCTGGGTAACAGTGGCCGAGAGCAGTATGATAGAAAGCCCAAGAGGCTGAGTGGAAAGGTTGCGAGGAAGAGGCCCGAGAACCTGAGTGCCAGAGAGGGCTTGAAAGCCAACACAACGCTTGAACCCCATAGAGCCACAGAGCTTGATCAATCCAGAGTGCAGATAGCCATAGAGTCACAACGCTTGAAATTCTGGCAGATCGCAGAGCTGCAGTGATAAGACAAAGCGCTATAGGGCCAGATAGCCATAGAGCTGCAGAGTGAGAATTCTAGAGCAGTTATTCTTCTTTGATCAATTCTTCTTTGATTGATTCTTCTTTGATCGATTCTTCTTTGATTGATTCTTCTTTGATCGATTCTTCTTCTTGCAAGTGATGCTGTGAAATCAATATTCAGCGAGCTTCAAAATTTTTGATAGATATGTTTCAGATGTCCACTTTCTTGTGTGAGCATCCATCTTCATATGATCGTCGCCTTGAGATCGATGGTGTGAGCAACTTTAGCAGTGAGACATCCACTTCTTCAGATGGCCCTTGGTTGTGAGGTATATGATGTGTTCATGTACTTCTTCTTTCTGCATTATGTTGCACAGATCCTTGGTTGATGTTAATGCAGGATCTTGTTTATTACATGTTGTCATGATTCCTTGCTTCATGTTATGCAGAATCTTTTATGTGATGTAATTGTTGTCATAACTATTTATGTTATGCCTTGAGATCCCTTGTTGTATGTTGCTGGGATACTCTTGTTGTCCTCATGCATGTGTGTTGTATTGACATCCCTTTTGTGCCATGTTGGTGGGATGCTCACCATTCATGTTTTTGTATCATACTGATAGGAGTCTTTTGATCAAGAGTTCTAGTTGTGGAACATCTCTTAGAGCCACTCCTGCGTGAGGGAATTTTTCCTTGTATGATCACGACATCATATCTTGTGTACATCACCTTTATTGGCAGCACTTAATGCAGCAACCTACACCATCTTGACACGGGGCCCAGAGACGTAATCCCTCCTGGACGAACTCCGTTATCAACGCTTATGTTTTCATGTGT
Organism: Pinus taeda; assembly: GCA_000404065.3. NCBI lineage: Eukaryota > Viridiplantae > Streptophyta > Pinopsida > Pinales > Pinaceae > Pinus > Pinus taeda. The sequence continues at coordinate 4,735 of APFE030324075.1, read as the reverse complement.
TGATGATTGTTATGTTCCTCTTCTTTCCACATGCAGATGTATTCATTAATGTTCTTTTAAAAAGAAATTTTAACATATCATGAAATTAAAAGGTCTTGGAAGGGTCTTTTTTCACACCCGGACCTGGATCAAGTGGTATCAGAGCAGTCTTTGCATTGATGTGAATTGCAGTGTGAAAAATGACAGAGGATGAAATAGCGATTTACGAGACCATGCTCGACATTTCCAAGAGAGTGGAACTTATGTATGAAACTCTACAGAAAGAGACAGAGGAAAAGGAGCGGTTGTAGCTTCAGTTGCAAGCCACAGAAAAGGCCATGGAAGAACTGAAGCAAAACAAACATAATCTTCAAACAAAGAATGATGAATTGAAGATGTGCCTACATGAAGAGAAAGAGGAAAACAAAGTTTTCTATGATAGTTGCAAGCAAAGGACGATGCCTTGGAAAAGTTGCAGCGTGACCCATGCGAGGTAAAAATTAGTTCTCCATCTTCATATATGTTTCCTGATAATGATTTCGCTGTGTTTGAAAATCACACCACAGGAATTGGCTCCAAACTGTTGAAGAGAATGGGGTATGAAGGAAAAGGCTTGGGCATTAATGGCCAAGGCATTGTCAATCCCATCAAAGTAGAGGAATTACCCTGTCAGGCAAGACTTGGGCATGTCAGGAAAGAAGTTTGGGAATGCGCTGAGACATTTAGTGAACCACCAATGACGGATGATGAGAAGCCCTCATCAGTTCTTTCCAAATCGAAAGAGAAGGTAAGAGATGTTGATTTCCTTTCGATTTCATCTTCTCATAGTATGATGTCTGTTGGATATTTGGAGATCTCAATTACAGGGACAAACATGAGGCTCCTTACAAGGACGAGGCATGAGGAGAAAGAAGAAATTGGTGCTAATAACCAAGGCAACACTCAACCTTTGGAGGTTGTGCATGAACATCTATTTTCAGGCTCGAGATACACTAAAGGAGAGTGCTCAAAGGTGTCAGATTCATCCGAGACATTGTCGAGGAAAGAGAATGATGGGAAAACATCCCCATCATCCCATGGAAATTTCCATTGCAGGGAGAGAGCTGAGGCAAGCTCTCATCACCATATTGACATCAGAAACAACAAAGGAAGGTATAACCCTTTTTGATCTTCAAATGTTCATTTTGAGTATGATCATGTTGTTAATAATGAATGAAGATCAAGGCATCGAAAAACATGTACCTTTTGTGGTTTACCTAACCATACCTTTTCTAAGTGTTGGAAAAGAATGGCAACACTCATGAGGCGTGAAAGACCCTCTCAACAGCATGAAAATAAACAGGTTAAGAAAATATGGAGGAAGAAAGCCTACTACAGTCATTGCGACAGAAATGGCCATCAAAGAGCCACTTGCTGGAAGCTCCATCCAGAGCATCTCCCTAAAGATAAAGCGTCGGTGCATGAACCAAGTAAAGCAGTTGTTCGACAAGAAAATCCACCTCAAGAAGGTGACCCATTCACCATGATAAGTGAAAAATGGTTGCTAGACATGTTGTTGTTTCATGGTCATTATTTTGTAAATCATTTGTTTCATTTTAAAGTGTAAAAGTGATGAAGTGTTTCCATCACTTGTTCAACAACAATGATGTCTGGTCATGTCTTGAATCGTATTTTGAGTTGCATGTTAAAAATTTGAAAGTGATGTTATGTTTCCATCACTTGTCCACACAATAGTGTTTGGCATTATGTGTGTAAATCATGTGTTGTAGTGATGATGTGTTTTCCATCACTTTGTGAAGCAACCATGATAGGTTGGCCTTGTTGTCATAGCTGGGATATTACATCCATCTTGTTGTAAACTTGACCATCGAGTATGTGATAAACTCGTGGCAAGCGTGGGATGTTGGGTCATTAGTTGGTCATATCATTCAAGCATGTGATTTGCAAAACAATGTACTACAGGTTGCAGAAGTAGCAAGTGTCGGCTCGTCGCTTAAGGCTCCGAAGAACAAAGGTGAAGGAGATGGAAGCGAGACCTTTTTAGGATACTTGTGATGCAGACAGGGTACAGAGAGAGTTGCAGATTACTTTTTATTCTTTTGGAGGACCAAAAGCTCCTCAGTGGGGAGGATTGATCCAAGTGGCTCCAGAAAGACATAGAGGACAGAGGGTTATGAACGCTCAAAAATCAAAAGCACTCAGAATGACTTCAAACCAGGACTAGAGCATATATCTCATCTTCCTGATCATGGAGATGCGAATGGTTCATCAATCTGAGTCTGGATGATGAAGTTTCACGAAAAGAGTTGCCTTGGTTCCTTTGAAAAAAAGGAGGTTTTCCTCATAAAAATGGACTTAAAGCCTTTGTAAGGAAAATCACCTCGGGAATCATGCAAAGGGTGGACTTTAAGACCCCTGATCAACGATTACCGATATATGGGATCGGAGAAGTCAAATCGGTGATATCGGCACTTGCAAATCGGCGATGGAATGTCAGCATCGGCGGATCGGGTCGGTGAAACCCAAGGCACAAGGCCGATTGCGATAAGCAATCATTAATATTGGTGATCGGAATGATCAGTATCAGTGATCGGTGGATGCCAAAGGCAGGAACTCGGGCCGCAACGATTGCTATAAGCGTCTAAAGGCGGACCCGATAGGGTTTGTAGGGCCGATTTAAAATATTTTGAAGTTCAGATTTAAAGGATTTTATTCGGATTTATCAGTTTTTAGTGTATTTATGTTTTAAATAGAAAGAAGGTTATTCCGAGGATTTTGTTGCACCAGTCGATGCTTCTAAGAAAACGGCTTCTATTCTGAACAAAACCGACCTCCGATTTTTAAGCGCAACTTTGATCCAAGCGTGTTATAACACACGATGGTGACAAAGAGCCAAGGGGGAGCGCGGAAAGGCTGGGTAACAGTGGGCGAGAGCAGTATGACAGAAAGTCCGAGAGGCTGCGTGGAAAGGCTGCAAGGAAGAGGCCTGAGAGCCTGAGTGCCAGAGAGGGCTAGAAAGCCAGCGCTGTGCTTGAAACCCATAAAGAAACATAGCTTGATCAATCCAGAATGCAAATAGCCATAGAGTAACAACGCTTGAAATTCTGGCAGATCGTGGAGCTGCAGTGATAAGCGAGAGCGCTATAGGGCCAGATAGCCATAGAGATGCAAAGCGAGAAGTCCAGAGCAGTTATTCTTCTTTGATCAATTCTTCTTTGATTGATTCTTCTTTGATTGATTCTTCTTCTTGCAATCGATGCTGTGAAATCGATATTCAGCAAGCTTCAGCATTTTTGATAGCTATGTTTGAGACGTCCACTTTCTTGTGCAAGTAGCCATCTTCATACGATCATCTCCTTGAGATCGATGGCCTGAGCAACTTTAGCAGTGAGACCTCCACTTCTTCAGATGGCCCTTGGTTTTGTTGTATGTTGCTGGGCTACTCTTGCTGTCATCATGCATGTGTTTTGTATTGACATCCCTTTTGTGCCATGTTGGCGGGATGCTCACCATGCATGTTTTTGTATCATACTGATAGGAGTCTTTTGATCGAGAGTTCTAGTTGTGGAACATCTCTTAGAGCCACTCCTGCGTGAGGGAATTTTTCCTTGAATGATCACGACATCATATCTTGTGTACATTACTTTTATTGACAACACTTAATGCAGCGGCCTACACCATCTTGACATGGGGCTCAGAGACGTAGTCCCTCCTGGATGAACTCCGTTATCAATGCTTATGTTTTCATGTGTTGATGATTGTTATGTTTCTCTTCTTTCCGCATGCAGATGTATTCATTAATGTTCTTTTAAAAATCAATTTTAAAACATCACGAAAGTAAAAGGTCTTAGAAGGGTCCTTCTTCACACCCGGACCTGGATCACATCTAAGACCGAAGCTACTCCTACTCTTGTTTCAATGTGTTAGTGTCAGTCTTTCCAGCTTTCCTCCAGTGATCAAATATGCTCTTACAAAGTGATTGTGAAGTGTCAAGGTCAAATTTTGTCATTTCAGTGAGTCTTCAAGCAAAATTTGGTTACTAGGCATTAGGTCTAGGGGTTTGCTCTCACTCTTTTCAAAGTTGCCCAAATGCCAATCTATGTCACTATTCAGCTGAGTCTATCATCATTCATAGGGTTTTCATTATCATCTCAGTGTCTAATGAGTCATTTTACACCTTGTTCATGCTTCAGTGGCACCTACGCAAGGTCATTTCCCTCTCCTAGGGTTTTGAAAGCTAATTTCTCTTGGATGGTCAAATAATTAGTAAAACTTATATCCAGATGTTCATACACCTTCCTCTATCTTTAATATACCTTATCAAACACTTCCCATCACTGAGATCCCCAAAAGTCCTCATTTTCGCACAAACCCTAGTTTCTAGCTACAACCTAGCAATTTTCTAGGTTGGGCCTGTGTTTTACCCTTTTGGACCCCTTCCCCTCACTCAATCTCTGAGATTCCACTTTCCCCTGCTTCCTAACATCCCTCCCTACTTCCAAAAATTTCCCCAAGAATTTAGAAGCCCCTTATCCCCTTCATTTCGCTTCATTTCGGCAAAATTCCTTGTTTCATACATCGGGATAAGTTTCACTCAAACGGTGTTTTAGAGCAATCAACGCTGAATTTTGGGAAACTGAGAGAGGTTTTTGTCCACAACATGCCAAATAAGAAACGCCTCCTTCACTTTTTTCACAGGTGTCATGGTTTTAGAGAAATGTCAATAATACCGTTGCCTCAGGAGAATCAAAGACAC
>APFE030324071.1:0-22950 GCA_000404065.3 Pinus taeda | reverse complement strand
TTAATTTATTAATTTACTAATATATTTAAATATATATATGTCCTAATGAAATATTAGGTTGTGGTTATACCATATTAATATAAATTAATATATTTAAATGAGTAATTATAAATATATTAATAAATTAATTTATTTATTTATCAATATGTTTAAATTAATATATATAAGTCCTATAAAAAGTATTAGGTTGGGTTATACGTATTGATATCAATTAATATATTATATATGGGACTATAGATGTTAATAGTACTAAATGTATATAAATTTAAAATTATAATATTAGGAGTAGATCTTTAAAAAGTAATCTATTAACTTATTATTAATATAAAACCTATAAAAGTAAGTTAATTTATTATTGAATTGTTATTTGATTTAAAATTATTATTTTAATTATTGTTATAATATTATTAGAATAATTTATAAATAATTCTAAAGGAAACCCTAGATCGAAAGAGGAAGAGGAAGGATCGGAAGGCACTAAGGAGAACGACGCAAGCTTAAGAACAAAGGGGCGGGGGGGAGAAACACTAAGAAGACAGGGCGGGGATCCAACACCTACTTACCTTCCAGCCATCATCTCTGTTGAGATTGTTAGGCCTCTTTTCAATTTCTAAAGCTTCCCTCAACTTACGATGATGGAATTGAGCCACCTTGGCAATAACTTTGGCCTCCTCACCACACTGGTTGGTTCGAAACGCGTCGACAAAGATCTTTCTCATGTGATTTACGCTGAAGCTTTTCTTATAAATATGACTGATCACAGAAGCCTCAATTCTACCATAACCAAAGTAGTTCAACTATCTTAATACAAGTTAAGCCAATATGCATTACAAACGTTTATTAATAGTCTTACAAATGGATACAAATAATGCGTCAAAAATGTGATGGCCTAAGAGAGGCTTATGAATTAAGAAAATTTTCCAAGAAACATATGTACACCATGCATCACTAGCCCCATTGGTGGGACGTTGGAGCCATTCCTTGCTCCTTGTTAGCTTATAGGGGCCTGACTCAAGTCAAAGATGATTTAGCTAAACAAATCCAGGTACTACTAGCCCTTTTGGCAACAGTCCATGGAGCACGGATTGAGGTCGCACCTGAAGTAGTATGGGAGGGTGCTAGAACCAGTTTTCCACACCCCATAGATGTCTGATGGTTTTTCGTTGGTCTGCGGTTTGACCATGCGCACAAGTCGCTACCCGCACCTATAAGTACCTCGCAGCCTGCAATGGTGCCTTCATGTAGCCCTGCTCGAGGTGCAATTTTTGTTATTACCTAAGTTTCTTACTATTAACCTTATATTATCCGATTACTTAACTTATCTATATGATCCCTATACTTAATAGTGTTCAATATTCATATAAGTGTGCATGATAAACAAAATAGTATAAATGCATAGAAAATCATACAAAAGCAGATACACAATATTTAGAATCAAACTTCTCTTTATTATTCTTCTTCTTGGGTTACAGACTCAACTTCCCCTGCACAATCAGCTACGGACTCTACTAGGTCTCTGCGCACTCAGCTGCAGAGCCTCTTCCCACTACTACAACCCAAGACACTTAGACTTCTTCTCTATCCGCTACTAGATCATTACATCAATTTGTCCTTCTATCACTAATTATCTTTACAACTTAGAGCCTCGCTCTATTTATACAATCCCATGGTCTACGGACCATGGGTAGGCTAACATGATATTACATTATATTACAAAACTTAGGGTGGACAACCCTATGACTCAACACACATTTCACGGTATGTGCCCACATTTCACGGAGTTTTATAACATATTTGACCAAAACTTGGGCTTTGAGCCCCAAAAGATGTTATGGGGTGATTCCATGCCCAACATACCCCCAACACAAACATCGTTACTTGCCCTCAAGCCACTCTGTCGGCATGGCAGTCTTGGCGTGGTGTCTCTACAACTGGTCCTGAACTGCTCGGAGGTCCGTAATGCACTACTCTGTGATTTGTTGGGCCTAATGCATGTGCTCTTCCGAAGCCTCTTTGTCAGGAGAAAATCCCTGCCTTAGTGTGTACATCCCCTGCATATGTGCAAGCTTGTCTTCGATATATGTCATGATGATGAAGGCCTCGTTAATCCATGGCTAGACGCGCGCTTTGAGAACTGCCTCTTTCTATCGTGCCGCATCCACCTGCTCCTTCAGTGCCTTAGCTTACTGCATCTTCGCAAGCCATTGAGTGAGCACTATTGTCTACGCATTTCCTCAGACACTGTCATACTGCACCTTAAGTTCACGTGCCTCTATTTCTAGGCGCTCTATGTTGGGGTCCTCCTGCAAAGATGTGAGGACCGCAAATGCTTGTTCCAACATACTGATACAGTGTTCTACTGCACGTCCAATTTCTTCCAACCTTTTTTGGATAGTGCTAGTACACTATTCTTTGACTTTCGGGGGAGTGGAAGGTTGCGCCTTCAACCGCAGCTCAGCTATTTGAAGGTTCAGCTCCAGCTGAACCTTTGTCCTTTCTGCTCTAGCTTCACGGACGTCAGTTTCCAACCTGTGGATCCACTCTACTACTAGTAGATATGCTGGGACGGCCAGCTCTAGGATGCCTTTGCAAGCATCTTCTACCACCTATTCCAATTGATGAGTCTGTGATACTAGTTCATCACGTTGCAGGCTAAGTTGTTTGATTTTTATCTTTCTCTCACTTAGAACCTGTATCGCACAGCCTTCCCTAGCGTGGAGTTCTGTTGTTATTCCATCTTGCAGTTGGTACAGTGTTTCTTGTGGAAGGGTAGCCAAATTGAGGCCAAGTCCTTTGATCCTACCAACCGCAACTCTGTCAATCTCATTTGCTGTTACTAGAGCTCCTTCTGTTAACACTATGGTATTGTCCATCCTTGTGCGTAGCATCTGTTCTACTGCTAATGTACCTGATATGATGTAAGTGGACAAGGTTCCTTCCTGTGGGGGTTGCACCTATAGTTCCTGCAGCTACGCCCTTAGTGCCCCCAATAAAGTTTGTTGCTCCATCATAACTTCTTGGAGTGCTTCCTTGGTGACATCACAAACCATCTCACCGATGTCGTAGAGGTCTCCTTCAATCAATGTGATCGGGTTGATGGCCAGCATCAAGGCCTTGACCATTTTCCGTGGACCCGATCTTTCTGGGACACACGACCATTTGAGTTGGGTCGAAGTGGTTCCTGGATCTATGCACTCTTCTACAAGGCTTGTGTCATGTCCCTCTTGTCCTACAAACACTTCCTAGCCCTCCTCTGCCTTCGTTGTTGCGGCCTCTACTGTCTGCGTTGTTGTTGCTGCTTCGGCGGCCTTCTTTTGCTCCGCAGCTGCCTATCCCGCTTCGCGGGCTGCCCTGACCTAGGATGTCGCTTTTTAATTGCACCTTTCTTTGGCCAGTTGGGTGACGCACAGCTTGACATCCTCCTTCCTTTTCTACGCTGTTGTCTTTTCCAAGTCCGCCAAATCCGAGGCACGCCACTCGGGAGGCCATGTATCTAACACTATAAAGATCACATCGTCAGTGGCTATGAATGGGATCTTTGTTCACTGCAGCACCAGATCCTTTTGTGACCTGATGTAAATATTGTGCATGTCCACCTTGAAGTCTACAAAAGTCCACAAATTGTTGTGCACTATGGGGGACAGGCACAACCTCCTATTAATCCACATCTAGATGCTTGCCTCCATGAGCACCCAAAAGAGCTTTTTATTACAAATCCTCTTTGTGTCCTTGGTAGCCTAGAGCGAAGAGTACTTAGCAGCCTCTGGTAAGTCACGCTCAATGCTGGGGAACTAACTGTCCTCTGGCAATTCTCCTACTACCAGCAAAATGGACAACAGCAACCACGCGTAGTGGAATGTCTTACCCTACTCCTGGGCTTCCTTGCAGTTGAGCAAAAATTCTTCGTAGAGGAACTCGACCCAGTTGAACTAGACCCCTTCAGTACATTGTTTAGCCAACTCAACTACCGAAGCTGGTACTTCATTGCCGCAACATTTTCTCACTACCTTACTGGCTAGGAGTTGGGTGGCTATGTACACCCTTTTATCCTTGATATTGATGATGGTGTAACCCCTCTTTTTCTTCTTGAGCTTATGTTTTTTCTTCATGTCTTTCACGAGAGCCAAATCACAGCTTTTTCCTGCTATCGTCGCAGGGTACTTTCCCTTACAGGGAAGTTAACAAATTATGTGGATGAGATCCACCGTGATGGGAATAAGCTCCTCCAGCCATAAGTACAGCAGATGAAGCAACCTGACCTTCTCTGCACTGCGTAGCCATTTTCGCAATTGTAATGTGATCACTGGCCCCTCTGTATTTTGTTTCATTAGGCTCTTTGTCTCTAATTGTGGGAACTTCTCGCTATCCACGAGGTCCTAATCTTAAAATTTTAGGGTAGGCACACATCCTAGGAGTGGACCCTCAAAGGTAATTCCATCATGGAGGAGCGGGATCTGGAGCGCACTCTTCGTTGCGTCTAGATCCTTTGGTGCCTTAGATTTCCCCTTTCACAGAGGGACATACTCGGGCAATTTTGCTGCAGAGCGCATCAGTTGGATGTTCGCCTCCACGTATTCTTCTTCCTCTACCTCAGCAATCAGAGCCTGTAAGTCCTCCTCCTCTTCATTTGTCTCAATGGTGACAACCTTGTCCTTTTCCTCCATTGATAGCTTACTGAACTGTAGGTTCCTGGAGGACATGTGGATTGGTCCCATTGTCAGCTTATCTTTTTTTGGTCTCAGCGTCCGAGGTGATTTCAGGAATTTTGTCTTAACCCCAGTATCTTGGAGGCTCAAATATTACTTAGTGCTCAACACTTTATGCTCTATTCAACCACTCAAGTCTCAAGTGAACAAGTGTTGTCTCGTGGCTAGCCCCTGGAGTTTTATAGTGCCTTTTGAATTCAAATTCAATTGTTCCCCCAAATTTCAGGCCATCAATGCTTTCTTGGTGGCAGATTTTCCAAAATCTTGCCCATAACTCTTGTCTTAAATGTCTATTGTTAGATCCATTTGGCCTCAAACGAGACATCCCGTCATGAAAAGTGACACCTATGGTCACTTCCCATCCCACCCATGCAGCAGCGTACCTCACCATGTGTGCGCGCGAACCTTGTGACCAGTTGTTCCTGCGCACATCTATCAGAGCACGCAGTTGCCAGGCAGAATGATTTATAGTCCCAAATTCTCTTCCAGCTACCTGGAGTGCTAAGACTATGCTTCCTACGGCTAGTCAGGTGGTCGCACCACCTATGCGAGGCTCCATCTCACCTTCAGTATAGTCCACAGAAAATCCTCAATATCCCTCGCGATAGTCGTTGTTGCGCGCTCTACTGTATACAATGCGTTCTCCTAGTTACTGTGTTTGGTGATATGTGGTCTTAGCCATGGCAATGGACTAATCAATTCTCGGCGATAGTCTTCTAATTCATTGGTATGATCATCCACACCTTTCCTTGCCATCCTTGGTTTATCAACAAGACATGCTTGCTTGATCTCGTTTTCCAACCTCTTAACCTCTGCGTCCATCAAAATGCTTTTCTTCCTCAGTCATACCCGGTCCTTTTCAAGCTCACGAAGTCTAAGGTTCCCCCACCGAATGGCTTCCTGAAGCCTTATGTGTTCTACCTTGCATAACTGTGTGATTTCTTCGTCCTGGGCTTCGCATATTATTGCACCTCCAGTTGTTATTATGTGTGGATTCATCATTATAGGCCCCTCAGAAATTACGATCCCTACCTTATTCCTCAACCTTAGAATTTTTTCCGCAGTCAGGGTTTTGCACATTGCCCTATAGGCCCATTGAACCATTGGTATGTGTAGGTCCCAGTCAGTTCTTTTCTCCTAGTGGACTCTGTTCAACACCTCGTACACCCTGTTGAATGCTTCTCCATGGATAATCTTGGGCGCGCTTCACCTTTCCTACTGTTGTGTTTTGTTCCATCTCTCTATTATGGGATTGGTGTGTGCTTGTGTAGGCTACATGTCATATGTTTATACCCATCAAGAAAGGTGGCTAATATGAAAATGAAGATCTTAGATTACTTTTAAGGTATTACAAACTCATGTGCATGGATTTTCCTATACTACTTAGTGCAATGGATCAATAAGATTGCGAATAATATAGACAATGAGAAGTTAGAGAAACATAATATATAAACACACATAAACATAACAAGTTTAATATGGATTTCACCCAAAAATCTTGGGCTACATCTCTTGGTCCAGCCTTCATTGGTGACCTCTCTATTATGTCTTCAAGAGTAGAGTTTTACAAACTGTGAACTCAAATTGAGTCTCAGCACAATAGATACAAAACAGCAGGAATTTTGCTTGAATCCCTCAAGATCTCTGAGTACACAGACTCTTTCTCTCACTCTCTATCTCTATTTTCTCTCTGCCTCAACACGGCTTGTCTCTGTCTTCTATCTTTTATGGCTTTTAAGCCAATCAGCGCTGTCTATTCATTTCCTCTTCTGGGCTCTCTGGCTCCCAGCCTCTGTCCGCTCAAATCCCCCTCTAAGTGTTAGCAATTATTGCTAAATGCCTTCAGGGATGGTCACCACCTGTTTTGTAATGGAAGGACCATCAACGCCTTTGAAATCCTCAGAATAGTCATTCTCTGTTTACACAGAGAAATACACTAAAACACAGGAAAATCTGCCCAAACGCAGTCTATCGGACTTCAAAAATCATTAATTCCACCATATATTCCCTTTGGATTCGTCTTTGGGTGCGAACGCAAGTGATTGTTGATCAATGGTTATTATTGATTTCGGGTGGCTTATGCGCCCGGGGATTACCCACCCGAAAAGGGTGTTTTTCTCTCTTCGGCGCCTAGACATGTGGCGGCTAGTGTATGGGCTTAGGTGGAGCCCGACCAATACCACTTACCACCTAAGGCCTACCTGAAATCCCGCTCGTTTCGGAACTCAAAACACATCTCGATGTGTATAATAACACCTTTCGGGTCTGTTATAACGCCCAATTGCATTTCCTTTATATTTGTAAAAACACATTAGAACACTAAAAATATTGTCTAATGGCTTTATGGCAAACTTTAAATAATCTACATTTGTATTTATAAACCCTTTCAGGTATGGATTCATCACATCGAGTGCATTCCCTTTGCATTTCGTTTATTTAACAAAAATGCGAAATGCATAGAAAAACCTGTTTCCCAGAACTTAAAATATATTAAGCTTCATCTATAATCCCATCGAGTCTGGCTATCGCAGTCGCATGTATTAGCCCCGCTCCTTTATGTTGCTCCGATGCGATATCACGATGCGACATGTCGCAATCGCGAATCACATAGTCCTGGGCCATTGGTAAGTGCTCCTTTAAGTGTCGACGCAATATTGCCATTTAACTTGGGCCATTGATCTGCGTGCTTAATCGACGGTCCTCATTGGCTCACGTTGATTGATGTCAAAATAGTCATATGATAGCCTCCGATAGCCTCTGTCTGCTTTCACCGATTGCAATATGCCAATTGGATCTAGACCATTGATTGGCTAGATCCGACGGATCCTATGCATCACTGTCCAAGCCTCCGATAACTCTGTTTTTGGCCATTTCTTCATGTTTTTGGCCACTGAAAAAGCTTTTGGACCACCAAAAGTTGGTTTTTAAGCATTAATCAAGTGAGCATATAGCTTCCTCACTTGTCCAGTCTCTATCCATCTTGCATTGCTTGGCTTTGAACCTTTGAGTCCAATTCTCAGGTACTCAACATCCCCTCTACGTGTAGTTCTCACCTTCTTGTCTAGAACTGTATCTTCCTACAACTCATTGAGATATTCAGGCAACAAATCATCAATAGAAAGCAACTGAGTTTGCTCTTCGGGATCTTCAATCAATGAAGGTTCAAACAATATCAATTTTTCTGCATTAACCACTGAATAGATGTGCATGTAAGCTGGCAAATCAAGGCAAAAAGCATTTTCACCAATTTTCTCAAGTATTTTAAAAGGCCCATACCTTATTGGCTTCATATTCTTACCTTCACCTTGCATTCTGTCTTTGTTGATGTACATCTAGACTTGATCACCAACTTGGAAGCTATGCTCAATTTGATGCTTGTCATGCCTTGCATTATACTTGGCCTAGCTTCTTTCCAGTTGTTCCTACACTGCCTAGTGAATTTCTTGGATCTGTTCAATGGACTTGGTTGCTTTGTCCACATCATTGTGTCCATCAAATGCTATGTCTTTACGAAAGACAAAATCCAAGGGTGACCTTGGTGTAAAACCAAAACAAGTCTCAAAAGGAGATCTATGTGTAGAAGAGTGCTTGGCATGGTTGCAAGCATGTTGCACATAACACAAATGTTCATCCCAAAGCTTGGGATGCTTGCTACAATAGCCCCTTAGCAACTGGATCGTTGTCCTGTTCACCACCTCTGTTTGGCCATCTATTTGTGGATGAAATATTGTGCTCTTCTTCAATTTGGTGTCCATCAACTCCCATAGACTTGACCAAAACATCCCAACAAGTCGAGAATCTCGATCAGATACAATGGAAGTGGGTAAACCAAAATGAACCCATACATGTTGAAAGAACAACTTGATTGTTTGTTCAACTATAATCTGCTTGTTACAAGGTATTAAAATACACATTTTGCTGAACCTATCCACAATAACATATAAATAATCATGACTCTTTCTAGATTTTGGCAATCCCCCAACAAAGTCCATGGAAACACTTTCCCAAGGATGAGAAGGAACTAGAAGTGGATTGTACAAGCCTAGTTTTCTATTGTTGGGCTTGCTTTTAACACACATGGTACACCCTTTAATATATCTAGAAATTGTTTCATGCATTCTTGGCCAATAATAGGACCTTTGCAGCTATGCAACTATCTTACTTAAACCAAAATGACTTGATATTAGAGAAGTATGTGCTTCTCAGATTATGTTAACTCTTTTAGTTTGAGGAATGCATAACCTTCCCAAATGATATAAGAGTTGGTCTTTAACATCATAATCCAATTCTTCTACTTGTTTTCCATGACTTAAAGTTTCATATACATCTTTAAAATCTACATCTTGAGCATATTGTTCAATGTAGCTTTCAAGCAATACTGAGTTATGGTTAAGTATCGTAGATGCATTTATGATTGGCCTTGATAGCATATCTGCAACTTTATTGTGTATGCCCTTCTTAAAACTGATGACAAGATGAAATTGTTGTAGAAAACCCATCCACCTATACTGTCTTGATTGCTGCAATTTAGTTTGTCAGTGAAGTGGTTGATGATCTGTATGAATGATTGTTTCTTTGCCCATTAAGTAATGTTTCCACTTTTTCACACTCTGTACTAATGCATACAATTCTTTATCATATGTGGGATAATTAACTACTATAGAATTAAATGTCTCAGAATGATAACATATGGGTTTACCGTGTTGCATCAATACTGCTCCTATGGCATAGTCACTGGCATCTGTTTCAATCTGAAATGGTTGTTGAAGATCTGGCACTGCTAGTACTAGTGCTATACTAATTTCTTATTTCAAGGTGTCGAAGGCTTTCTTCTGTTTGCCTCCCCACTGAAATGCTTTATTCAATCCTATTAAAGCATGTAAGGGAGCGACAATCACGAAAAAGTTAGCAATAAAATTTCTCCAATATTGTGCTACTCCTAGGAAGCTCCTGACTTTTGTATTAGATTTGGGTTTAGGCCAATTCACAATGACTTCAACCTTAGAGGGATTTATCTTCAATTCACCACCCCCTATAATATGACCCAAATAATTTAAAGATGTTTTTCCAAATTCACATTTTGATAGCCTCACATAGAGATGTTCTCTTTTCAAAACATCTAAAGTTTGCTTTACATGCTTCAGATGTTCTTCCCATATTTTACTGAAAATGAGAATGTCATCTAAATATACAATTACAAAATCATCAATAAAAGGTTGGAGTACATCAATCATAACTCTCATGAAAGTGGCAGGAGCATTAGTTAAGCCAAAAGGCATAACCAACCATTCATACAACCCTTGCTTTGGTTTTAAAGCAATCTTCCATGCATCTTGTTTTGCTACTCTGACCTGATGATAGCCACTATGCAAGTCCAACTTGGAAAAGTAAACTACTTCTTTCAGCTAATCTAATAGATCATCAATGCGAGGAAGAGGATAACGATTCTTGATCATTACTTTATTCAGTGCTTTGTAATCAATGCACATCCTCCACGAACCATCTTTCTTTCTCACCAACACGATTGGAGATCCACATGGTGATGTGCTTGGCCTTATGAACCCTTTATCGAGCAGTTCTTGTACCTGCTTCTTGATCTCTGCATTCTCTGAAGCAGATAACCTATACATTCTGATGTTAGGCAATGGAGCATCTTGCTGCAAATGAATATCATGTACTATTTCCCTTTTGGGTGGCAAACCTTTAGGTTCTTGAAATAGGATATCATATTCTGAAACAACTTTAATCAAATCATCTTTCTGTTTAGCATCACAGCCTTCAAATAGATTGGTTTTACAACCATCAGTAAACATTTCTTGCATGAATTTACAATTCTTTTCATCTGCCCTGATTTTATGAGAAAATAGTTATTTTTAAGTTTATGAGCTCTTACAATATATTCTATTCCATCTTTAGTGAGTTGATACTTATTTTCAGATCTATAGAATATGGATTTTCTATCATACAATTAAGGACTTCCTAAAACAATACCACATATATCCAAGGGAACTATATCTAACTCAACCACATCTACAAATGTTGACTCAATAGCAAACCTAAGTTTACATTGTCTAGTCACTTGTAGCTTTGCTTTATCACATACCCAACCTAATGGATATGGCTTCTTGTGAGGTGTGGTTAGTAATCCCAACTTCTTTACAATTTCTTTAGAAATCAAGTTTACTTGTGATCCGCTATAAAATAAAGTATCAATGTTTTGATGCTTGGAAATAACTCTAATATGAAAAAGCTCATGTCTTTTCCTCTCATTGTTTTCATTATGAATAGATTTTGCAGAATTACTTGTAGATGCTTCAGAACTTTTACCTTTTAAACCTGTGGCTATGATTGTTGTTTCATCACCTGAGTCTGACCCCAAGTCTTTCTGAATAGCATCAACAGCCTTCTTCTGCTTACCACCGAACTTCTTGGGTTTCAGCTCCAGATGCAAAGACCAGCAGTGTTCATCATTGTGTCCCTCCTTCTTGTAGTGAGTGCATGGAGGTTTGTCCTTCTGTATTGTGTTTTCCTTCCTCTCCTTCCATTTTAGCTTCCTCTTTTCCTTGTTCTTGCTTGCAGATGGTTTTGATGATCCCCTAATCTCTGGGTTCACATTCTTGCCTCTAGCCTCTAGATGTGTAGCCTGAACTGATTCATCATCTAGGCTAGTGGGGATGAGAATGGTGTGCCTCAAATAGCTATGTAGACCACCTATATACTTCAGCAAAGTTTCAGATGAGTCTAGAGAAATGCCTAGAGTTAAAGCTCTTTTTCTAAATTCCTGGGTATAGATTTGTACACTTTGCCCAAGAGTTTTCCAACTCATCATTGCTTGCTACATATAAGCTAGTGGATAGAATTTGTTTTTAATTAGAGAAACAAATTCATTCCAAGTAGAAAGAATTTTACCATGCTTCTTCAAATCATCTTGTGTCCTACCTTCTCACCACACTAGGGCAGTTCCTCCAAGTCAAAGGCTAGCCAGCTGAATCTTTCTCCTTTGTGAATCGATGTTCTGCACCCTGTAATATACATTAATTTGTCTAATCCAGATATCTAGCTTTTCTGCATTTAATTATCCATCATAGATTGGAAAATCAAACTTTACATCTAATTTAATCAAAGATGTTTTCTTCTTTTTCTTTTCAGGACTAGAAGGAGGTGTTAGTGGAGGAGGCTCTTCCACTTTCCCTTCACCCTCTGGATGGGCATCTAGAGAAGGTTACTCTACTCCTTTGCCTTGTTTTGGAGTTGAAGTGCTTTCACCTCGACCCTTCTTAAATTCTTGATACATCTCTTCTACCATGGCTCTCATGGTCATGAAACTATCCATGAACTGAGATTCTGATTCCAATGGTGTTTGTTCCGCCATTCTCCTCCTAGGATTGACTCTTCCAATTTCTAGATTAGCCTCAACAATCTCTCCTTCTCCTAGTTTGAGCTTTCACCTAGTTAGCATTCAACAATCCAGCACAAGCTTGTCTAACCTTAGCAAACCTAAAGCTCTAATACCACTTGATCTGAAAATGAAGATCTTAGATTACTTTTAAGGTATTACAGACTCATGTGCATGGATTTTCCTATACTACTTAGTGCAATGGATCAATAAGATTGTGAATAATATAGACAATGAGCAGTCAGAGAAACATAATATATAAACACACATAAACATAGCAAGTTTAATATGGAGTTCATTGAAAACTCTTGGGCTCTGTCTACTGGTCCAGCCTTCAATAATGACCTCTCTATTATGTCTTCAAGAGTAGAGTTTTACAAAATGTGAGCTCAAATTGAGTCTTAGCACAATAGATACAAAATAGTAGGAGATTTTCTTGAATCCCTCAAGCCTCTCTCATTCTTTGTCTCTGTTTTTCTCTGCCTCAACATTACTTGTCTCTATCTTCTGTCTTTTGTGTCTTTTAAGCCAATCGATGTTGTCTATTTGTTTCCTCTTCTGGGCCCTCTAGCTCTCAGCCTCTGTCTACTCAAATCCCCCTCTGAGCATTAGCAATCATTGCTAGACACCTTCAGGGATGGTGGCCACCTATTATGTAACGAAAGGACCATCAACGCCTTTGAATTGCTCACAATAGTCATTATCTGTTTACATAGAGAAATACACTAAAACACAAGAAAATTTGCCCAAACACAGTCTATCGGACTTCAAAAATCATCAATTATGCCCTATATTTCCTTCAGATCCATCTTTGGGCACGATCACAAGTGATTGTTGATTAATGGTTATAATTGATTTCAGGTGGCTTATGCACCCGGGGATTACCTACCCAAAAAGGGTGGTTTCTCTCTCCGGTGCCTAGACACGTGGTGGCCAGTGTATGGGCTCGGGTGGAGCCCAACCAATACCACTTACCACCTAAGGCTTTCCCAAAATCCCGCTCATTTTAGAACTCAAAACACATCTCGCTGGGTATAAAAACCCTTTCGGGTCCATTATATCGCCCAATTCACATTTCCTTTGTATTTGTAAAAATACATTAAAATACTGTCAAATGGCTTTATGGTGGACTTCAAATAATATACATTTGTATATATAAACCCTTTCGGACCCGTATTCATCGCATCAGGCGCATTCCTTTTGCATGTATCGGCCCTACTCCTTTGTGTTGCTTAAATGTGATATTGCAATGCGACATGTCGAAATCACGTATCGCATAGTCTCGGGCTGTTGGTAAGCGCTCCTTTGAATTGTGCCAACACGGTATTGCAATTTAAGTTGGGTCGTCGACCTGCATGCTTGATCGACAATCCTCATTGGCTCGCGTTGATCACTGTCGCAACAGTCATATGATAGCCTCCGATAGCCTCCGCTAATTGTGATATGTCGATCGGATCTAGACCATTGATCGGCCAGATTCGACGGCTCCTGTGCATCGTTATCCAAGCCTTTGATAACTCTGTTTTTTGCCATTTCTTCATGCTTTTCTCTCCCGATAGTGTTTTTCGCCTCTTGTAAGGTTTTTCCTTATGCAATATTTTTTTGATTTTGAAGACTTAGAGGGTGTTTTGGATCCATTTTGAATCACGAGCTCGCAAGTTGTTTTTCCCCTAGTAACTAGCTCTCATCCTTAGTTGGGATTTTCCAAATCATAGGTGCATCATCCTCTTGCATCTGTGCCAGTCCTTAAAACTCCCCTGATGTGTACCCGACCATCTTGCAGGTGTTACACGCAGTGCCCATTTTAAAGCATGGAACCGCTATTATTCTGGTACTGCGCTTTCAAATTTGCTCAGGAATTCATCCACCATTGTTACAGGAATAAGTACCCTAAAGCTTTGGGTTGGAACCCCAACAGAGCAAGGGAAAATTACAGTAAGAAACACTCATACAACTCAGGCAACATGCTTATACAAATCAACTATGCGATAGTGACCATACCCAAATGTCCTTTGTTTGGGTAGTTCTGGCAATGTTCAGACCCTCTACAACTCTTGATGATCTTCGAATCTACAAATCAACCAATTCAAACATACATAGAAGCATACAGATAAAGCATTTTAATGAAACTAACTTTATATCATATAAGCAAATGATTAGTTATACATCAAAATAACATTCATACATGAATTACAACAGTCTCTGATGCATAAACAAAATTAATCTCAAGAACAAGACATCATTTCTTTTTATTGTAGAAAGTTATAACCAACACAGAGAGAATTCACCTGATTCTTCTTCTTCTAGATCCAAGAAGAACTGTTCTTCGATCTGTCCAGTCCCAGTCTTCAACAACCTCCTTCCATAACCAATACCATGATATCTCAAGCAAGCGGGAGAATATCAACACTCAAGGAAACAAGGGTTTCTTGAAACTTGGGGAAGTGCTTGAAGCACAGGGATACTTCAGACTCAGTCAAGGATAATCTCAGTATAATAATTCTATCTCTTCTCCTCCTTAAGGCCTTCCCATAGAAGTTTATTTATACTTCTCCCAATTAGTTTTTTAGTTGGGAAACAGTTGGGCCATGAGCAATAGGAGGTAATCAATAGGTAAAAACTATGAACTCCACCCATAATCAAGGAAATTTAATTTTTTTAAGTTTCTTAACACATATATTTGGGTTGGGTATTGACTAACCCACGTGCACATGCTTTTATCTCAGGGTAAAGTAGTGTACAGGGAATAAAACACTATTTTCAAAATATTTAGACCAAGTCTGGAAGGAGGGGTTTCCCTAAGCCATAAACCAAGCATCACAAATACCAAGGGTGGAAAATGGAGCTATAATAGATGCCCCCTAATATATGAGGTCACAAGGTGTACATGATGGCTGAAATGTATTAAGTATATGGAAAGGAATCTTGTCGAGATTGAGAAGGACTTCACCAGAATTCAGCCTACCAAGCCATCAAAAAGAGATCAGAAAGAAACTGCTATCTAATGTAGGCATACCCATGCTCAGAGAAAGTAAAGCATGTTCGCATATCAAGTACAAGCAGATCCACTATGTATACAAGTATAAAGAACTGAAAGTACATAATGGATCATCTGATTGTGATCAAAAGAGTACATGTCTGAATATCACATCTAAGAAGATGATCAATGAAGCTAAAAGATGAAGTTGACCACTGATATCAAAAATTGATCCGAATAGTACCAAATTAACATTATGGTATAAATGATACTACATCGCAACTCGGATGCCAACATATAAGATTTCATTGTGAAGGAATGCAACATATAAGGTGGATGGTGTCGACTAGCAGTAATAGGAGCAACTGACAAGTGAACCAAAACATGCTAATGCAACCCGAGGTCTTCACCGACCTCCGTGGTACATTTCTACACAATGGGAATAAATGATTTGAGGTTGACCACGTGAGAAATCGTTTGATTACCGGTCATTGATGTATACCATTAATAAACACGAGACTACTCACCGATAATGATAATGAGAGTCAAGTTACCCGGTGCAATCTAACAAGTGTGAATGAATGAGTTGAAGTCGAACACCGGGAAGAATCTATCAATCGGGGGATAATGATGGTTTCCCACTATCGATAGCGAAGGAATCTGCCACTGATGACTGCAAACCCCAAGGTACTACCAAATGGACTCTAGATATTTGTCCCAGAGCAATGAGTCGTAGTCGATAGGAAAAGATATGCTAGAAGGAATGAATTAAGGCATCCTTCATCAATCTAGCATGAGTGTAACCCGTAGGCCAATAATGTGGAAGTAATCGAACAAAAAAGATGTAGTAACCCAACCAAAGCACACTTCCAGCGTACACAAGATGTAGCTAGTGCATGATAGAAACCCTCTGAACCAACCAATAATGAAAGCTAACACAGAGGCAACTAAATCAACAATAGGGTCAAATGGAAACCAAGGCACTGCATGAATCCCAATGTGTGATAATGAAAGCTGATGTCGAACACAAGGGAAACCACTCAATCAAAGACCCATGATACTAATCAATGTTGAGCACAAGGTGACCTATCAATAATGAAAATAGGGCCAGGGTGTGGCTCTAGGCCTGCCCTCAAAGCAATATGTCATCGTCGATAAGGACAAGACCCGCCAGCAAGAAGTCAATGAAGACCTTCTCAAACCGACACGAGCAAAGGACCAATATAACTAATGTGATGACAAACATGATATTGACAACTAGGGATGGACGACTAAAAAATAGGTCAAGGGACACCATAGAGAGGCCGACTCAAGCTTACTTCCCTTGAACAAAAGCACGACTCAATGATGACTATATGGCAGCATATGATAACTCTGTATAAGTTCGTCATGTAGGAGGCACAAGTGAACTCTCCATATGATTGGAAGAGATAACCAATCGGAGGAGAACTGACTCAATAACAAGGTTAAGGCGTACTAAGTCAAACTAAATCACACCCAAAATGGAGGAGAGACTTTATTTTGAGTGCTTTGTCCAAGGGCGACACGACTGACTCTAGCTACCAACAATATATGGAAATGTTGTCCTGTTCCTGCTCTTTTTTGGAATATATAATTTTTTTTTCTTTTTATTTAAGCTGGAAAAAGAATAAAAGAATGCTATAGTACAGTGGAAAGAACGAGTGTTAGAGAAACAAATGATCTAGTTCCTCGGATGGGAACAATCCTATGCTCAATGCAACGAGGTGAAACTGGTCAAGGACACTCAAAGGGATGTTCCTTCCACTGGTCAAAGGATGTGTCAAGTTACATAAGTTAAGTGATTGCATGGTTGATTTTGCAAAAGACATGGTCAAATAAGTTACTTAAACACGAGTCTAAGTGAAGCCGGCTCAAGGCCAAAAGGTGCAAATAGTCAAAATGCAATGCAGCAGTACAACTCAATGCAAAGGAGCCTCTAGGGTATAAGGCCAGAAATAAGCGTAGAAGCAAGGAGAATGTGTCTTTAATGCACAACTCATAGTAGGACTAAAGAGGACTCCTGAGCCTACTCAGTATAATAGCATGGGAAACCAATGTCAGTGAGGTTTTAACTGGGATGGCCATGTAAAGGATGGCTCTACCATCACATCGTGATTTAAAAGTCAGTGAGTGAACATGGTTTGCTAACCAAGACACGATGGCGTCGACCCTATGGCAAATATATCACTAATGGAGGCTAATATGCAAGATGCAATGGAAAAAATGGTTTTCCCTAACCTATATGCCAGTGAGTAAATGATACCTTCCATGATGGGTCAGCAGTCATGGAACCGAAATAAGATCTCGAAGAAGTGTCCAAAATATCCTGAAACAACAACCCATTCTCGACAATCCAAGCCCATAAGTAAAAAAATTCATGAGACGGAAAATCAAGTTTTGAGAAAAAAAATTGAAATTTCAAAGCTATATATTGACTTTTAGACTCACAAATTTTTCATTTCTATTTGGAAAAAAGGCCTAGATCAAAACAGGAGCAAACTTGCCTCTGAAGAATTATACCATTCAAATCATGCTAAAGTTACCAGGTAACCATCAAATCATGCTTGCAATGTTT
Organism: Pinus taeda; assembly: GCA_000404065.3. Taxonomy (NCBI): domain Eukaryota; kingdom Viridiplantae; phylum Streptophyta; class Pinopsida; order Pinales; family Pinaceae; genus Pinus; species Pinus taeda. The sequence goes on along the minus strand of APFE030324071.1, from coordinate 5,275 downwards.
TGTGATATTTTTTAGAAGTTTTTATTAAGATTTGACTATGAGAATTCATGCCAAAAAATCCAACTCTGCGTACACGCGGGTTGGCTGTGATCAACCCGCGTATACAATCGCCCTACACATGTGTGTAAAGGTAACCTGCGTGTACATGAGTTGAAGTTCAAACATAAAATCTAAAGATTGAAACTCATTTTTTTCAGGATGGCCATCACATGGAGAGAGAGAGAGAGCATACCACAATTGGCAATGAGGTGATGAATGACCAAAATGCACCAGATGCATTGAGAGGGTGTGCTTGTTGAAATTATTCAAAATGCCAAACATGAAAGCCAACACATGCCTGCTCGAATTACTGATCCACTATTGGAGTGTAGAGGATGATGCCTTCATGTAGATCAAATGCCTCTTAGGATTGAAATGGAAGACACCTACTTTATTACAAGTCTCTCCCGAAGAGGGGAGGTTGTGCATTCGACCGATAGGACAAGGAATAGTCTTTCAGTAGAAGACTATGTACATATATACTATCCTGGGCATCCGGAAAATATTGGAAGTCAGATTCCAATCAAACACATGGACAGTTTATCTCTGAGGATTTTGTTGTTTACCATTGCGAGGATAAATGAATCGGCTTTGTTGCATTAGGCTTCACGAGTGCCCATGAACCTGGAAATGGAATGCCTAACCACAATTTTCGACTGGTGCACACCTCTTCTAACCAACATGAAGAGCCAACTAACCTCCATTCAGAAAGTTCAAACAAAAAAATTTGGCTATGGGACTATTTTATGCTCCTTCTTCTTCGAGAAGGTACCTGGGCTACATCCCAAGGTATCTGTCTCCATTAGCAGCCCACGAGATCCTTGAATGGGTATATGGGCTGACTTGATGAAATGCCTTGGAGGTGGGGACGTGCCTGGGACGACTTTTGATGATGAGTTTTTCGCTTGGTGTGACCAACAGATCATTGCACTCGATGACTACCCATATGCTGGTATGGATTTCCGAGGAGATCCAGACTTGGTGCTGCCACCAAACGCAGCATGGGCAGACATAGGTAACAATTTTTTAAGTTTTTGTTCATTTTCAAGATTTTTTCCTTTTTTAAATATGAAATGAACTTACAAATATTTTTGATGAGACAAAATACTGATAAAATGATCATGCTCCAAATGTGGGTCCAGTGAGACCAGATGGATTCTCAAGGCTCGGGCGTCACAGAAGAGGTGTCAAAGAAGTAGCAGCTAAGACAGAGAGGATCCTATATGTTGTCCAAAGAAACTTGGTGAGATTGACTCACCAGGTACCAATGATAGCCATAGAGGATCTACTTGAGGATATGCAGCACCGTGTGGTAGGAGTACCACGAGACTAGGTCTGCATACTTCGACGCGTGTCCAATGCAGTAGTTAACTTCTTAGCTACTCATCATGAGCTGGGTCAATAGATAGACTAGACATGATTATGGGAATTTAGTCCCAATTTTGTATAGTATTTTTTGAACACTTTATGTATATGCAAGCAGTTTCATGATATATATACAGATTCAAATTTTTTATGTTTGCTTAATTTGATGAATGATTAATATGCCAATCTAATGCTTGATTACCGATAGAGTCCGCTAATGAATTCTTAGATCGTGTAATGTGCACATATGTAATATAAACAAATGATCGTTGCAACACTCTCACTCTAAAAAATTGGTGATATAAATAAGGATCACGAACCCGATAAATGTTATTTAATTGTGACACTACTAGCTGTGAGTCAAGATACACTACCAACGAATCAATTCCATAAGAAATTGCTTCGGATAGTAAATTAATAATGGTAGTGTATTTGGAAATGTTATTTGAAGTAGGACCAATACATACACCCCTTGACACCATCAACTGACCAGATGAATAATAAATCACCCAAGCTGCGGAAGCAAAATTCTGAGTGTGCCGACTAGCACCATTGGCGAATCTGAAATATAGCAAGTCATCCATCAACACCTGCCAAAGCATATCAAAAAAATGTCGATACCACAAAATTCCAAAAAACTATGTACAAAAATACAATATATACAAACAAACAATTACTCGACTGAAACCTAAGAAAAATACTTCTTAAGATAGAGCCCATTTCAGGGCTCTGCCAACTTGTTTCCTTCAAAATCGACTAATTCATAAGCCCCTTTTCCCAACACTCATTTTACTGTAAAGGGACCATACCACATAGACTTGAATTTGCTTGCCCCCAAGGTGTCTTTATCTTGGTCATAGACTAAGACAAGGTCACCTTCAGAAAATACTCGAGGACGAACAACTTTGTCATACTAAGTTTTGACCCTTTTCTTATGGGCATCATTTATTATTGCGGCATCTTGATGTTGCTCATCAAGATGTTCCAAATGAACAAGATGCTCTTCAAGACTAGACGTCTCTAGAAGAAGCTCTACAACTAACTTAAGGGACAGAATTTCACATTCAATAGGAAAAATAGATTCCAGCCTGTAAACTAACTGAAAAAGTGTAAAACCGGTGGCAGTCTTCACCGAGGTTCGGTACGCCCAGAGAGTTGAGTACAACATGATGTGCCAATTGGAGTGATTTTTGTCAATTGTTCTTTGCATGATCATCTTGAGGGACTTATTCATGGCTTTGACCTACCCATTGGCCTGAGGATAATACGGAGACGAATTCTCCTGTTGGAAGCCCAACTTAAGAGCCAATTTAGTCATCAATTGGTCCTGAAAGTGACTTCCATGGTCATTCAAAATCTCTCTCAGGATACTGTTGATGCCTCGAAAATCGCTACAACAACATTGGGGAAACCACCCGGTCTGGACCTTAGTACAGCTCCTTTTCCGTTTGGGATAGTGGCTCCGACTGGGGGTAATGGGACCAGTTTCCCAGAAATAGATAAATGGGATGGGTGAATGATTTATAGATAACACTAGCGGTGAGCGAAAGGCTAAAACTATTGACAGAAATATAAATAAATGAAACTATCTCGGGAATCTATTGAGCTCTAAAGCGTAGCGTTTGATGTTCTATGTATAAAAGACAAGCATATAGATGACTGTATCTTTACAACATAGATATTAATTCATTTAAGATTGATGTGCTTAAATAGTTAAGCAGAGCGATTGAAGCGAAATTACCACACTTTAAATATCTATATCATTGTCATACACATGATTAAAAGCAAAGGCACATCACTAAACATCCAATAGTGGAATGAATAAGATCTGCTGTTATAGCGCATGCGTATAATCAACGATAGCAAAAATAATTGCATAACAATTCATATAAACGGAATGAATTCAGACATAGATAAAAATACCATATGAGCTGCGTGACACTCTCAGATATCAATCGCTATGTGTAGTTCTTCCTTTAACGCAAAAACATTCTCAATCAACGACAATAGTGCACAATTGCATAAAGAAGCTTCCACATTAAATTAAGAACAACTGGTCAAGTTTCATAAAAGAATATTGACTGAAGCACAGTAGTGCAAACTTCAGTCTATTAAGTCTCTTACAAAATTTTACGACCTTTTCTAAAAACATGAAAGGTCTATAAATACAATACCTAATTTAAATATCTACTAAACAGAATGCTACTAAATTGATATCGAATACATCTTGATCCTATTTTTGGCTAGCGATCTGGCAAGCTGGAGGGTGAAGAGTCAATTTCGGCTTGCTTTCCTTTGTAATCTGGCTAATTTATTGCAAGCATTCGGCTCAACTTCGGGAGGTTGTTAGCGCGAGGCTGAGCTGGGCATGCATAGGTGGCATCTTGATATCAGGAATTTTACATCCGATTGCATCTGTTAAACCTTAAGGGCGGCTCTTTGTGTATGTGGCTTAATTAGGAAAGAGCCAATATGCTTCCAAGTTTAAACTATTAATCCCGGCGATTAATCTTCCCTTTTTCCTTCTAACTCAGGAATAAACATGGAATTGCTCTCCAATGTATTGTGTTGTGTCATCTTTCTGGTGTACATTGGGAAATCATGAATTTGCCAGTAGAGAGTGTTGTTAACTAAATCAACTAGATTGCTAGAAGTTGATTTACATCTTGAAGCCACTCTCTCTGCTTTCATCACCTGAGTGTGCCATTCTGTGAAAAGTATATCCTTATATGTTTCAAGTATCCTGGGCAAATTTGCTGCTTTTCCCTGATCAGAATCTTGCCAGTCAAGATGTGCAGTAATGGCCTCTTCGGCTTGATTTAATTCTTCCCTGGCCTTCTCTACCTGCTCATTAATAGATATAGTTAACTCGCATAGTGGCTCAGCTTGAGCGATCTGTTGACACAAGAGTCTAACCTGAGATATTAACGCATTGTTTATTAATGATGCTTCTTTTCTGAATTCTGCCACTTGCGAAGCACCTTTCATCTTTTCTAGCTGTGATGACATTTGAGCGATTTGCTCATCTTTGGTTTTTATCATTTGTTCATTTGCTGCTTTCAACTGTGCCAATGCCTCGGTCAATTCTTTCTGTTTATGGATCGCACTTTGGTCGATCATTTGCTTTTCTGCTTGCAATTGTTGGGTTAATTGATTGTTCATTTGCTGTTGTGCCAGCAACTGCTCCTCTGCTTGCGCTACCTTCTGCTTTGTCTCGGCCAATTCCGCCTGTAATGCAGAGATTTCTTGGTCCTTATTTTTCAATAGAAGGCTTACCTCCGATGCTTTGTCGATTGTTGCTGCCGAATAGGCTCCAGCATACTGTGACAACTTTGTTAGGTCATCGGAGGGGTCCAATTTCTCCTTCCATACTACATTACCCGTGACTGTTTTCTCCGGAAAGATAGAAGGTTGATCAATCCTTCGTCTTTTCCTTGATCGCTTTACAACTGCTCTATGCCTCGGGCTGTAGAAAACATCCAATGGAGGAATATCTTCTACCTGCAGAATGATTTGATCGGTGGGGTCTTTTTGAATTATCTCAACATCCTTAGACTTGGGTGGGCCAATGGTTCCACTTAGAACCTGAGATGAAGTAACGTCTTGCATGTCATTAGTCTTAGAAGTGTCTGTATCTTTTGAGCCTTCTAATCCACTGATGATAGAATGAAAGTGCTGCCATTCCTAGAGCATTTTAGGGTCTGTGGTAGTGTCCACATTGACATCAGTGGTGGTCTGTTGCCCTTTCTCAGTTTGGGACTCCTTCTGTACTTGTTCCTGCTCTTTCCTTTTATGCTCCTCTTGTTCCCTCTGTTGTCTATCCTCATGCTCTTTCTTTAGTTGTTCTTCCTTCTCCTTCCTCTACTTTCCC
>APFE030324069.1:0-11979 GCA_000404065.3 Pinus taeda | reverse complement strand
AGTAAGAAACAATCTGTAGTGGCACTATCAACTACAGAGGCAGAATACATGGCAACCACTCATGCAAGAAAGGAAATGTTTTGGTTACAAAGATGGTGTTCAAGTATGGGGTTAGCACAGGGAGCTATAAGGATAGGCAGTGACAGCCAAAGTGCAATTTTCTTGGAAAAGAACCCTACATATCATTCAAAGACAAAGCACATTGATGTTTAGTATCGCTTTGTGAGGGATATGATAGAAGACAAAAAGGTGTTACTCTTTAAGGTGGACACTTTGAAGAATACTACAGATGCATTGACAAAATCTGTGAGCTCTGACAAGTTCTCTTGGTGTAGAGGAACAATGGGTGTTGCAGGGCTTGATAAATGACTTGGCTCTCTTGTGGCCCCCTGTGGAAAGAAAACAACAAGTGGGAGAATGTTGAGTTGTGTTATATTCTTTCCACAACTAGCCCACGTAGTTAATCGAGGGGTTATAGGGGTGGCAGAGCCCCCCCCTTGTTGTGCCAATTGCATAGCGGGGGGGTCACAGGGGGTTTGAAGGGTGTAGGGAACCCCCTTCTTTTTTGGACCCTATATTAGGTTGGCCGGACCTACCTATGGTTTTGTGCATCATTTTCGCACAAGGTTTTGTATGCAATGGTTTTTGGTCCATGGTTTTGGATGCAATGGTTTTTGGTCCATGGTATTGGATGCTTCAACATGTATAAATATGTATTATGACATTGAAAGGAATATAATGAAAAATCAAGTTGGTAGTCCCGGTTTTGGGATCCAGGGGAAATCTCTGTGTATATGTGTTTTATGTGTTATGCTCTCGCATTGTTTATTTTCTTTGTTTTTAGAATTTGAATGCAGGTAATTTATGTACGGGGTTAAAACCTACACATCTAACCTAGTTGTAGATATAGTCTTCTCTATTCCTTTTCTTGGTTAAACACATTATCAAAACTTTCCAAATCACAAATTTTTCGATTTAGGAGAAGGGTAATATATAGTAATGAGTTTAAGATAATCAGAGTCTTATTTTTCGTCTTTGGTTTTGCCCAGCTTTCAATAGGCTTGGACAATACCCTAGCAAAGTCACTTCAAGAACACAAGCATTGTTTCACTGTAAGTGAGCCTGGATAGTACCCCGACGAAGTTACTTGCTTCACCTCTCTAAGCAAGAATAATATCTCTTCTTTCACCCTTTTTTATTTATTTATAATTTTAAATGTTCTAAGGTACTTATTTATTTTACCAGGGTGGAAGTGGAATCCCTACCTATTGAGAGAAAGGGAGGTTGTTCCTTCCGAGCATGTATATATACCTACGATATTTATATGCTCGCTATTGATTTTTCCATTTCCCTTCTCTACTTGATTGGATCAACATGAAAACCAACATTTACTTACCACATTGTGTTCATGAACCAAGATCTTAGAATAGATGTGGCCTTTATAATTTGACCAAACATTTTCCATCTAGTAAAAAACATATTTTCCATCATGACATCATTGAACTTAAAGATATGTGACCCAAGATAGAGTAGAGCATAAAAGATAAGCTAAGTATTGTTCATCGTCATAATCACCCTTTTCAAGTTTCCCCACATTGTCTTTTGAACCAAGAGAGGGAAGTATTTATGCAATGGCTTATTAAAAAAAACATGGAAGAAAACACATAATAAAACAAGGAATCAAGGCCGAAAGAACAAAACAAATATAAAACTGAGTTAAAAGGAAACATCTAGAACAAAAAATGAGAAAAATAAATAAATTTAGAGACTATATGGAAAGAGTGTGCATGATGAGTGAAAAGGAAACTAGAATGCAACTAGACCTACCCCTAACCTAACCAAATAGAAGACCAGGGCTAAGTGCAATGGAATTTCTAGTGTAGCCTTCGTAGTTTCTCCTGACCTGTAAGCACAAAGATGTGAATAATTAAAAGCAATATAAAGTAATGTGAAAAAGGAAAGATAACAACTTGAAAAACTTGCACAATAAATTGAAGGTCATGCTTATCAGCAAAAATATGTGCCATAATGACTGGTTTGAGCCATTCTCAAACTTTTCCTCATTGATTGAAATGATGATCATACAAACCTTGTAGGATGCTTGTAAATGTACACTCACACGTGTTTTCATTTTTTGCGAACATTAGGAAAGATTGAAACTTGTTATCTGCAACAAAGCGTTCCAGGTAAGATTTATCTAACCATTCAACGATTAGATCTCAATATTCAAAACTACCAATTTGAAAACCCTAAAACTCGTAAGAAAATTATTTTTGAATCAATGAATTTGAATCACAAAGAAAATATTTGGAGAGATGTTTGATCTAATCTTATTCCAAAATATTGTGAAGATGCACTACTATAGAAGGGGGGGTTTGAAGACAATTTTTGAGTAAATTGTCTTAACTTGAGACAACGAAAAAACTTTTAAATTTCCTCAAATATTACCTTTAATCAAGTGTCTCAAATTATTATCTAAAAAAATTGTCTTCATAAAGACAATATAGAATACATATATTATTTTCTCTTAAGAGACAATTCAATTTTGTCTCTCAAGTGAGACTAGCTATGATTAAAGACATATTGTCTCTATAAAGATAATATCTCTTTAATCTAAGTTATTGTCTCTCTAGAGACAATAAAAAATTGTGTTTAGAAAATAAAATATAAATTGTGAATCTTTTTGTTTCTTCAATGACTAATTCATGTTAGGGCATGGTGAAAATGAACCACCAACCTCTTGCTTGTAGGGAAGGTGCTCTTCCATTGAGATATCACCCTTTAAAAAAATGTGTTATCTTGATGAGAAAATGTAAAAATAAAACAAAAGGAATGTCATAATGTGTTATCTTGGTAATGTAGCTCAAATAGAAAAGTACATCCCGCCAATATGATAATTCCATCCAAGTATTGGCTTTTAATCTCTCCAAATATACAATATTTCAAAACAACAACCTTCAATGCACTCCAAGGCTTGTTCATAACAACAATATCTAAAGCTTATTGTTTAGTGTCCTCTGCAATGATCAAAATGGGATACCTCTGTGTTGATGCCTCGAAAATCGCTGCAACAACATTGGGGGGATAACTACCCGGTCCGAACCTTAAAAGCAGCATCTTTTCTGTTTGGTGTGGTGGCTCCGACTGTTCATCTAGGTCCAGTTACCTTCTCCCTATTGCTATTGGTTTATAATGTATCTTTAAATACCAATAGACAGGGACATCAGATCACTTCTCCTTGCTGATCAGGCAGAGCCACCACACCAAATAGAAAAGGAGCTGCTTTTAAGGTCCGGACCGGGTAGTTATCCCCCCAATGTTGTTGCAGCGATTTTCGAGGCATCAACATTTTTGGCGCTAGAAGGAGGGCCTGAGAAATTTGTCTATTGGAGTCTTTTCAATTTTAATATTTTATTTATTGTGATGACTCCTCTTAAGCTTCCAATTTGGATTTGTGTCCATGGACGAGCATCCTCCAATACTCCACCCAAAGTGGTAAGACTCTTGTCTCAGGTAAAGTTTAATGGTAAGGGGAATTCTTCTGCTTTTAAACATGTCTTTCAATTTATTCAAAATGTTTCAAAATATGATTTTCAAGGAATTGATGAAGGCATTTTATGCATAATTTTTACTCTCACATTTGCAGCAAAAGCCAGAAGCTGGTGCAAAACTCTTCCAGTTGCTTCAATTCACAGCTGGGATCAATTTGTTACAATTTTCATTGCTAAATTTGACGACTACGATTATGAACAGGTATGTGAAGAAATTGAATATCTACGTAGGTTTGAAAATGAGTCTGTTAATGATTTTAATATTCGATTTCATTTGAATTACTTAAGATTTAAAGACGAAGACAAACCTACGAAGGAAGAATCATTAGATTGGTTTGAATATGTTTGTTCTCTTCCGCCCATTCCCAATCCATATGAAATTAGTTCAAGTTTTGTTTCATCCCCTTCCAACATAAATGAAAATCCCAACACGAATGTGCAAATAAATGGTTATGAAGTGGTTTCACAAAGCTTGGAAAATATTTCCATTCAAATGCAAGAAGACAACAATAGAAATTTTGGAGGAAAAGCCGCCTTGAAATCTGAAAGCTATTTTGAAGTAAATTCGGAAAATCAAATTGCAAATCAGCAAGTACAAGCAACAATCAAAGCAAATAAAATGCAAACTGCTGTACAAATTTCTGAATTTCCCCATGATGAGCAAATGCCGAAATCAGGGCAGCAAAGCGGCATTCTTCAAGAAAGCATATGCACGCAAAGGAATGATCTGCAATCTGAAATTTACAATGAGCATAATGCACAAGAGCTCTCAAACAGAGACAGTTTTAAATGCATTGTTTCAGGTTCACACTTTTCCCTTTATCCTGATATTTTCAATGATGGTAATATTTTTCCTCTTCGTATTAATGATATTTCAGAAATTAAAGAGGCTGATCTAAATGAGTTACCATTAAGTTTTTATCAAGATAGAGAAGCAATTAGTGATCATTCTTTTGTCATTAATAAACATGATTTTCTTGTTCTTCCTTGTTTCGATATATTGGATGAGATTGAAGGGAATTGTAGAGAATATGGTGAAGTCATTTATGATACTTACTCTGACATTGAGGATGTTGATTTCTACTCATCTCAAGAGAATCCTCATGAGCAACTTCAAATAACATCTGAAAATGAGGAACGCTTCAATTTAGTAATTATCCCAACCAATCCTCATTTTAGAGCAACGAATTATCTTCATGATTTCACCATTCAAGAAAACATGACAATTTATGATTCATATGAGGATCAAACTCCCATTCCTACTCATAATCATGATTCGTTTTCTAATTCACAAGTTGGAATTCAAAATTATTCAAATTCCATAATTCTGTCCATTCCTTGTGAAAATGAAATCGTTTCAAAACAATCCCAAATGTGCTGTAACATTAGTTGTACAAATAGTGATTTCATTTTAGTTTTTCTTTCACAACTATTTTGTTTAAACTTAGATTTATTTTCTGATTTTATTTTGCAAAATTTTCACACTTTTCGCTGGCATACTGAAAGCCTTACTATCAAACACTCAATTGATGCATTGCCCAATTGGGAAATTCAAGTTTCATATTATAATCATCAACATCGAAAGGTATTAATATTCCAATTTATATCAATGCTAATGTTTCATCAAGAGCTTCTATTTTTTCAAAGGCAATATCAATAAGAGAGTGTATTTTTGCAATCTAGCCAGCTTTTCAATTCAATTAATAATTTTCCATATCCTTTGACAGACTTCCATTCATTTTTCATTGACTCGTTTGAAAATTGTTTGGAACTTTTTCCTTCAAAGAAAATTGTCAATGATTTAACATTTGTACTTAACACTAACAAATATTTTCAGGTCAAAGAATCTAAAAACTCATCTTCACAATCTGGCCTGTTATCTCTTCCTTTGAATCTTTCCCAATTTTTAATAGAAATCCATCCATATTTCTATGATCCAATTGGTATTCAATTAGAAGAAAAATTCATGAGGGAGAGATTTCAATTAAGTTGCTAACAATAATTGTAAATTCTGATTTCAGATTTATTTTCCTTAGTTTAGTTAGATTTTCATTCTTATTACTAACATTTGAACTGTACATAAACACGGGAATAAAAATGAGAAAATGGCTACACTGGAAATACAACTATACCTAGTCATTCTCATGCATATGGTTAGAATAGGAGTAGAATTAATTTAGTTAGCTTGTTTTATGTAGTTAGTTTATTTGCATTAGTTATGTAGATTAAAAAATAAAACAAAGCAATCAGCCTTCTCATACATGTTCAGTGTAAACATTTAAACCTTATCAGAAAACTTTAATTCTTGCTTTCCTTTTTGAAATTTCTTATAACGATATCTCTGCTCTGCCTATTTTGAATAATGTCTTGATTAAATTCAATTAAAGTTGCACTTAGTATCGAGTGGCCTCAAAGCCACTTGTCTTCATTTCGAGATTTCCTTCTAAGATTTTCTTTTGAAATTTCTACGGTAAGGATTTGAGGATATAAAAGCTTCATAATCCCATTATCCTATAAGATGTATGATTGACTATGATAAGCATAATTCTAATTCAATCATTATCAGTCAATCTAACCTATCATAGCAATTATATGAAGTTCATATTATATTCCTCGGAATTTGACAAAAGCTGATCTTAAGGATGCCCATTTTGCCAAGTGCACACATTTAAATCTGTTTTATTATTTTTCTACAATTAAGTGACTTAATCTCATTCTAATCTTTAGTTTATTATCTGATGCTGTAAAAAGCATCATGTTTATTTACTAAAGGCATTATTAAAAAGTCACTATAACAATTCAGATTTTTCTCAAAGATTAATTCGGAATGAGCAAAGATAATAAATTGTTTCACTTCGAAAGGCAAGCATAGTTTCATATTTATTTCTGGTAAATTTGATATTCCATGAACATGAATGATTGATTTCATTTAGGCTGATTGCACACTTAGATTTAAAATAAATGATGAGATGATTTTGAACAAAGTCAAAATTTTGATAAATCAAAGGAAGGATTTGAAGATTCGTAAGGTAAAATTTACAGACAATTTCCTTCCAGGTATGTATTTGCAAGTTCGTTCTCATCTCTTATTAGTTTCTCTTTTCCTTAGTTTATTTTTGATTCATGTTCTGTTTTATTTGCAGGTTTTCCTTTTGTTTTCAAAACTTGAAGTAAGCAGTAAATCCACTTTAAATTTGCAATAGGCTCAGGGAAATTTTATTTGTGATGCATTAGAATTTAGGCATTTTTAATTTTGTTTTTATTCACTTAGAAAATCCAGTTGAAATTTCAAGAAATATCATAAGACCATTCACATCATAAGGTTTCATCGGAAGTAGTTTTTAATATTTCTTTCGATAAATTATTCATCAGAGACCTCCGAGGTATTATCATACTCATATTCCATATTGCATTTCGCATATCGAAGCTTTCCAAGTGAAGAATACTTCCATGAATATAAATCGCCGATCTCCGATAATCGACTTTACCGATATTGCGAGGACCACATAATCCTGGACCCGATATGAAATTCAAATCAAAGCCATAAAATTATCGCGTCCGTTTACTCGCAATAATGGTAAGAGCATTACTTTTAAAGGGCCGATGTCTTGGATCCGATATATTATCAAATTTTCATCATAAGGTTATCGGGTCCACTTTCCATCGCATATCGGCGTATCAAGAATGGTTACATCATGTGTTCAAGATTGCCGATTGCGCCGATTGCCCGATTGTTGATTGCGCCGATTGCCGATTGCGCCGATTGCCGATTGCCCGATTGCCGATTGCGCCGATTGCCGATTGCCGATCATCGATTAGCTACCACATTCATCACACATCGGCATCGCGGGAATCATATTGTATGACATCGGGTGATTAAGATTGCCGATCGCCGATTTACGTCATCCATCGCATCGCCGATATCGCAATCGCTTCCTTGCAGTTTTATTTATGGCGGATATCTCGGATCCGATGTGTTATTAAAATCCCTTCATAAAAAGTTATCGGGTCCGCTCTTCATCGCATATCGGCATTGCAAATACACCGTGTTACATCGGGTACCAAAAGTTTGCCAATCACCGATATCGCAATCGCTTCGTCACATTTTTATTTATGCTTACATCAAATCTCTGATTCTGCGATGTGCGATGCGCGATGTGGGAAGCAAGGTGTCAATATTCCCCAATCCCCGATATAATATTTCTTTAATAATGCGATTGCTTCATTTCATTGCACATATTCTTATCAGCAATTTGCCATTGCAATCTCCGATGCGATAGCTTCCAATGCATGCCTTTAAGCCATTAACATTTAATCGATATATGGTATAGCAATAAAGGTGAAGTTCTGCAGATTAAATTTGAAGCATGGTGAAAAAACATGTTATGTGAATCATCAGATACGGCAATGTGTTATTTTAAAAGCGAGCTTGGGTAACCACTATGGTAAGAAAGCAGTTAATGACCAATTTGTAGCATATTCAAATTATTTCAATTTCTCATACATTTTAGTTTAAATATATAATTCCATAAGTAAAATGGAATTCAAGACCTCTCTATCTTCATATTTAAATTTTATTATCGTAGATTTGGTCTTGATTCCGAATTATTTATAAAACATGGAATTTATATGAAACTGGTGATATTTTGAGAAACAGTCATTGCTGCAAATTTTCATTCTCGTTTTCGATGCATTTGCTTTAATTTCAATTCCCTTGAACACTAGGCATTTCATTTTTACGTTTTACTGCTTGTTTTAGTTTAAATAAAAAATAATGATTTTGGGTTATAGGATTTTGGCTAGTGTGACTTCTTCATGTTTTTCATGTTAATTAAAATAAGAAGTCAGTTAGTCTGGACAAATTGACACCTTTCAGGTAAGATCAAAAGCAATGATCCAATGGTAAGATTCATGTACCCACTTTCATTAATTTTCATTTCATCATTCTAGTTTTATTTTTTGTTTTTAAAATTACGCTGATATAAAACTCTGTTTTGCAGCTCTTCATAAAATCGTTCAATCTTCTGCCAAATTAAGATTTTCAAGATCCATACTCTTCTTTTGGCTTAATTCCAAGAAGCAGCGATAATCTTCATCGAAAAAGCTACACCAGGAAGTTTCTGAACCTTTAATCTGTTTCTTTAAAGCATTCCTTTTTAGAAAATGATTAAGATGATGCTTGGAAACAAGAAGATTCATATTAGACAGAAAGTATTCATTGTGGCTGAATTTTAATCATCTCTGCTATCCAAAAAAGCCTAAAGCATTTACAACCCTGCAAGGTATGATTTTTTCTAACCTTCAACATAAGAAGGAATGATTACATGCTTATTTTCTTTTTCCTCATATTGTTGAGACATTGGTATAAGCATTCTTGTTTGAGTTTATCTTGCGAAACTTGGATTTTCCTTTTCATTTTCAGAGATTGCTTGGTTTCGATTTTTGTTTGCTGATTTCTTTTCTCATTGTAATATAAAAATTCTTTTCCTTCGGATTTCAGTTTTGATTTTGGTGACTTTGCCGTGATTTATATGGAAGGTCTTCTTGTTACCTAACAATGGTCAGGATACATGGGGAAAAATTGTTAAGTCACCTATTAGCTTTTTCTTAAAATCTCTTAGTAGAGTTTGATTTTCTTATTATAAAAGTAGGCATACTTAAGGAAGAGATTACCAATCAAGAGAAGTTGGCAAAGTATCATAAAATCTGAGAATTTCTTTTTCATCAAACTGTAATCATTTTGAGATTTCAAAATTTTATTACGATCTTTCAGAGTTCTATTATCAGTCAAGAAAAGTTATTTATAACCAAGTAAAGACACTTTACAGCAAAGCACCTTTAACTCTGAAATTGTCATTCTTAAACTCTTAAGGAGTCAATGATTCTCCCTGTCTCAAAAGGTCTTATTTTTCTAGAGAATAGTCCAAAAATATATTTAAACTTAAAAGATAAGAGGTCTCATCATAAGCCTGCTTACCATGATCATAGGGGAAAAATAGGCTGACATTACCAACACTGCTAAACAACCAGGGTAATGGCTTATAATTGCAAACAATTATAAGACAAGGGGTCTCATCACGAGCCAGCTTGTTCAGTCCAATTTTAACCAGTGAATGGCATTGTCAACTATCTGGCCACCAAACCAGGACAATGGCTTTTAAGAGAAACAAAAATAAAAATTCAAAGAAAATAAACATATATAAATGGATTTATCTCTAGATCAATAATGCTTAAACAGATGGGATTCTGAATCATTGATGATTAAAAGGTAACCCTGTCGAAACTATAGACGTTTGCTGGCTGCAGTGGCTCTACCTGTGACAAATGAGTATATCTTAAAAGCTAAGATGTAAAGTGACCCCTGCTTTATCTCTATAACTAATTAAGGACTGATATAGAGCTTTGAAATATTTTAATGTATGAGGAATTTTAAGAGAAATTACAGTTAAATGATTCTGGTTTTAGTCAGACTAATGAACCTAGTCAATCATTTCACACATAATTTTCTCTTCTTTAATGATTTTTGCTTTAATTTTAGGAAAATCTCATTCATAACAGAGATAACTGGTTCTTCTCCCGCGTGTCGCCATTGTTGTGGTGAAAACACAACCCCCCCCCATTATTGATGCGTCCGCTTCGAATAATGGGGACCCTTTCTATAAAAATTTTGGCTAGGCACCTTTTTGATTTTTATTTTAATTGATTGCCCTACGCTTTCATTAATTTTTAGTTTTCTTTCGATTCTTGTTTTGATTACTTGGTTAGAATCGATTTTTTTATAAGCTTCACATTGACGCTTGTTTCGCCTCATTTGGTCAACTGGTTTGAAAATGGCACTCATTTGAAAATCTGATTATTTAGCTAGCCTGGGTTAAAAATAGTCCAATAACGCATTCAGTTTAGATATTAACTCGTAGAGAGTTTTACTAACATTTTTCATTATCCAGCCAAATAATTAAGCATCGAGACTTAAGAAATTCACTACAATTTTCCAATCAAATCTTAATCTCGAAAAACCAAACGTTCAAGTGGCTGTAGTTTATTTTTATAATTTTTCATTTATTCTCTAAATAGCTGTAGTTTTATTTTTAGTTATAATTTAAAAACTTAGATTAATAAAAACAAAACAAAAAATGAAAATTTAAATTTAAATTTAATTAAATTTTAAATTATTATTAATTAATAATTAAAGTAAATTAATTTATTAAATAAGAATTAAAAAAAATATATAATAAAATTTGTTTTAATCGCATCGCAACTTTATTTCGCAACCAATTTTAAACAGCCCCGATATACCCCTTGGGCTACGCCCGATGCGAATTGCCGATATCGCATCGGGGAGTTTGGCTTGACATATTTTAAAAATTTCATAACCTACCCGATGCGACATGCCGATAAGCTGTCTCAAGGCCGATATGCCGACCCGATATCGGATCGGGGACTTATTTGAAGACCCCCGATATCTACCTCCCCCGACGGCCGATACCCGATGACCGATGGCTCTCCTTCCCGATATGCCGATCGGCGAAAAAAGAACAAGGCATGGGATATTAACGCAAAAGGCTTATGGGCATGATAGTGTTAATTAAAAGGGTTTGGTATTTGTTTTTCTTTATCATAAGTTTTATGTTTCAAAACCACTTACGTAATGATTGGAATAGACTAGGAATAGGTTAGTTATTTAAGGTATGGTGTAGGTGAAGTTAAGGTAAGTAACGTATGGCATAATATATGTATATTAGTTAGGGTATTATGGTAGGTTAGTGTAATGTATATTAAGGTAGGTTAGTATAAAGGTAGGTTAGTATTATTTTAACGTAGGTTATGGTAAGTAGATTAGTATTATTTATAGGTTAGTATAGTTTATGTATTTTAACATAGTTAGTTTTAATATATTAATTATGGAATGTTATATTAAGTTAATATATGTTAATATATAATATATTATATTATGTATAATATGATATATGATATAAATGTAATGTGTAATATATTATATTTTTAATTAATATATATTATTTAATTAATAGTTTAGATTAATTAATTTATAACGTTTAATTAATTAATTTAATTTAGATTTAAATATTATTTAGAATTAGTTTTAATTAGATTTAATTTGTTTATAAATAGTTAATTAGATATTTGTTAGTTAATTTAAATTAGCAATTAAATTAGAATTAATTAGGGTCTAATTTAGGATTTAATTTTTAATTTAAATTCTGATTTTTAGCCCAGTGATAGAATTTCTAGATTTATATCAGATTTGACCCATCAACTTTGGAAGGTCATAACTTGAGTTCCACTTGGCCAAATGAGGCCCAGGACAGCTCATTGGAAAGAGAAAATCAAGCAGAACATTTTGAAGGAGATTTCACCAACAGATTTGATCATTTATTGGGCCAAAATTCAGGCAGAAGATCAGGCTCCG
>APFE030324067.1:60774-79084 GCA_000404065.3 Pinus taeda | reverse complement strand
TGGCGGAGGAGCCCATTGCGGACGAATCCTTGTTTCTGATCAGCACTTTAGATCCGTGGTATGGAGATATCATCACTTATCTCCAAACCCAAACCTTTCGGCCCAATCTTTCATGATCCAACCGTCGAAAAGTTCGATTCCAATCCCAACAATTCAAAATTATTGGTGATACTCTTTATCGCCTAGGGGCAGACTCTATTTTTCGACGTTGTTTGACTCATGAGGAAGCTGAGAGGGTCTTAAATGACTGTCACTCTGGAGCATGTGGCGGTCATATGTCTGGGTATGCCACTGCCCAAAAGATATTGCGCGTTGGCTATTTCTAGCCGTCTTTGTTTAAAGATTGTATTACTACGGTCTGAAAATGCCACAATTGTCAAATTCTTGATCGAAAGATGCGCGCTCCACTTGCTCCTCTTCACCCCATAATTGTCGTTGGTCCTTTTGCCAAATGGGGTATCGATTTTATTACATGTAACCCTCACTCGGCCGAGGGGCATGCGTACATTATCCTTGTGGTAGATTATTTTACTAAGTGGGCCGAGGCGATGCCTACATTTGAGGCAGATGACAAAACAACTGCAATTTTCGTATTCAATCATATAATTGCTAGGTTTGGTGTTCCACAAGCGATTATGATGACATAACTTACAGACCAACTTGGCTTGCGTCACGACAGATCAACTCCTTATTATCCACAAGCTAATGGTCTGGTTGAAGCCATCAACAAAGTTTTAGTCATCATGATCTGACAAATCATTGGGATTCATCGTTCGAACTGGCACAACATGTTATTTTCAGTGCTGTGGGCATATCGAACCTCAGTCAAAACATCAACAGGGTTCACTCCTTTCCAACTAGTTTATGGTTTGGAAGTTGTGCTACCTATTGAGTGCGAAATCCCGTCATTGCGAATGGCCATCGAATTACTTCCAGCTACTTCCGAAGAGGAAAGACGCTTATTATACTTAGCTCAGCTAGATGACAATCGCCGTGATGCTGCATTAGCGATCGAATCTCAGCCAAAACGTATTAAGGCTCAGTATGAATCAAATGTAACCCCTCGAAATTTTCGGAAGGAGATTTAGTCCTTTTGTACGATCAAGCAAATGATAAATTAGGCGCTGGAAAATTCGTGCCTATGTGGCATGGTCCTTTTGTTGTCAAGCGAAAGCTAGCGAAAGGGGCCTATAAATTGGTAGACTTTGACGGGGTCTCTTTAGGTAAACCTAGAAATGGTCTTTACCTGAAGAGATATTATGCTTAAAACATGTGTGGAGATTTGTTTTTTAGTTAGGTTAGTTTTTCTTCTAGCTGGTGTGTTTTAGATTTAAAGTGTGCTTAGCTTAGAGATTGAGTTTTCCGTCGCTATTCCTGCTTATCTTGGTTTTATGTTTGATGTCGCAGATGTCGACACCTCTTCAAACATATATTGGTTTCGTTGATGGCGCTTGTCGTAGTACACGGAATATTTCTTCCGCATCTTGGGTTATTTATTCGCCCTCTGACGAGTTGGTATCTATGCATGGGGTAAGCCTCGGTCAAAAAATGAACAACATTGCAGAATATAGTGCAGTGGTGGAGTTATTATCTGAATCTCTTTCATTTGGGATTCAGAGTTTGATAGTGAGGTTAGATTCGTAACTCGTTGTATTACATCTTAATAGAGTATACGCCATTAGAAATCTAGTTTTATTAAGATTATTTTTTAGAGTGTGTCTCTTGGAACGTGAATTTGATTATATTGAATATCAGCATATTCCAAGATCTTTAAATACATTAGCAGATGCAATTGCTTCTCAAGTGTTGAGTAGACATGTGCGATAATCATACAAGTAAATTTAAAAACATTCCATAACATGTTTAACAAGACAAGCTGGTAATAATGATATCATATATATAGGAGTGTGTTAAATAATACATCGTCCTCGATCATAGGTTAAACACCTTATGATCGGCAAAAATGGTAGGTATAAAAAGCAAAATGTCATGTGTGACTACAATAGGCGATCATCCCATCACTGGTGATGATCTTGATATGAAACCACTGCACGGGCCACCTTACAAAGGAACCTCCTAAAGGGTCCGGGGACTCCAATCACATAGCGTTGAAGTCGACGAGGGATGTCATCTATGCTAGTCTCGGGAATGTCCCCTGTCAAGCGCTCTAGGTGACTCTCCAACTCGGCCAAGGTCTCTGCTGATTCGTCCTGTGGGGCTGGAGCTGGTGCAACTGGTTGTTTTCTCTCGAAAGGCCGGAGAGCGGCTGGTCGCTGTGGGCCCACATCTGCATTTTAAAATTTTTACTATCAGTTTTGAGACGATATAAAAATAATAAAAAATTAACATTAGGAAAGTGTTGAAAATGATTACCTGAGTCATCCCACTGCTCTCCTGGAGGAAGAGCCATGTCTGGGTCTCCACGAAAATCAATCCCAGCATAAGGGAAGTCCTGTATAGAAAAAACCTGGTTCTCCAACCATTGGAAATACTCAGGTTTGAACCGGACGACCTCGGTCCCCTCGTCAGGATGACGGGCCATGACTGCAACCCATCGCATCAGTTTTGGCTCTCGGGGAAGCCCAGATCCAACTGTAAGGTGCTGCGGGATCAGCATAGGAATCCTCTCCAGGCCAAAGCTCACGACTAAAGCTCCATAACCAAAAGTCTTCAGTCGTCTGTTCTTGGCCCTAGTCAATTGGCCCTTCACATTGGCCAACACAGCATCGCACCAGTTCAAGATGGTGCCCTGAAAGCAATCAACTGCCATACGCATCTGGGATCTGGTGGCAATGTGTAATGCGGCAGCTCCGCAAAGTCTAGTAACAGTGAATGCAATTACCTTTAGTTCAGGATGGGATATGTTCTTTATGTCTATCCCTTTGTCTCTAGTCTGGCAGTTGCAGTACTCTAACCGGAGACTATCGACAGACTGGCCACCTACCCTAGTCCCGAACAGAGTCAAGTCAACGCCTCTCTTAGGCAAACCAGTCAAAAAATATATATCCGTCGGCTCGATCTCGAGCTGGTGGTCGCCAATAAAGAAACACTGGTCTTGGACGCTCCATTTGTCAACCATCCACTGCAAGAAATCCACCTGAGCCCTCATGCCAGGAATGGCCTAGTATTTGTATAAGCCGCATGCCCTCAAACCATCAAGCGAAGTTTGATGATTCCATGTAACAGCATCCACATCCTCGTGCTCTCGTTCGCGCCAATCTAGCATGGTGTACCACCTACATCGAGCAAAAAGATCATTTAGAAAGCTAGAATAATTTTTCTTTGGTCCGTTTTTGAGAATTTTTGGGTTAAAAACCCTCGCGGCGGGGTCCGGACCCTTCCTGTTGGACACAGTGCATGGGGCCACACTTTGTCCACATGGAAGGTGCGGACCCCGAGCTTTTTCCGAATGGAGAAAATTCGGGGTCTGCAGGTTCGCAGTGGTGATCTTTCGTACCTCGAGCGCGGGTTTTTTGCCTAAAAACCCTCGTAAAAAACGAAAGAAAGACTAAATTGAAAAATTAAATGGTTGAAAAACAAGAGGAGGATGCTGTGGATTACCTGGTGAAGACGGCGTCTGATTCCGACGGTTGGATTTTTCGCAATCTTCTCGGGAAGTTTTCTAAGCAAAAGCACTATTTTCTCACCCAAATCACAAATGGTAAAAATGAATGGTAAAAGCCCCTTTTTATAAGTTTTTTGGGTAAATAAATTCGAATTTGTTTATGTTTCACTTTAAAAAGGTATTTTTGTGACATTTTTATCTCTTTCAAGTAGGTATGAGTAATGTTTGTGTTTTTGTGCAAGATAACAGGATTATTCAGGCGAAATCTATCATTTTCAGCTAGAGTCACCTTTAAGCTCTTTTCTGACTCCTAAAACATGAAAAGATTGCCGAGTTTTTCTTTTAAGCTCGTTAAAACGGAATTAAAAGACGGTCGATTTACAGCTCTTTTTCGACCGTAAAAACATAAAAAGATCGCCGGATTTTTGTCGTTTCGAATTCGATATTGGTTATAAAACGATGTGTCCTTGGTCGCTTTTTTACTTTTTCGGATCAAAGGCACTAATAACGAAAAGTACTCCTTGGTCGTAAAAGATCAAGCGGTTCTCTCAAGTATTATTTTATACTTTTTCGGGCTTGGGAGACACAAATTTACGAAAAAGTCAAACCTTGGAGTCTTCTTAAGTTTTTTCAGAATCTCTAAAAATGAAAAACGCCGAGTTTCTCCTATACTGGACTCGTTAAAATTTCGACAGTAAAGGACCTATTCAATTACAAACAGGAACGGACCACTCCTTCTTAGGGTTCGAATTTAAACTAAGTTGGACTCACCCGAAGGGTGAGCTTATAATCAAGCATATGTTATCCTCCTCAAGCTTGTAAAAAATAAAGAGGTACTTGCCAGAAATGGTGGGGGAAAAGAGAGAAAAGTGAGTATGTTTGTCATACTCTATAACCACTCTTGAACACGACACTTTCATTCACCTGGGTTGGGAAATCCTTTACCTAACAGTTGATCAAACCATATTGAAAGTCTTCAGCCAGTTTCTGGTATTAACTTTGGGTCAATTGTCACCAAACCATCTGTCGTGTCGTTATGTGTTCAAGAGGTCAGTGCAAATAAGCCATTCATCTGCAAAATGTACGTCATCCATCTTGACCATCCCTGAGTCAGTCCTTGCAACTAAATTTCTTCAACTTAATCTATCATTTCGTGTCCTGGGCTTGCCTATGATGGATCGCTTTATATTGACTTCAACTCATTATCTAGAAAGATGATCTAGGAATCTTCAGTACCTTGAAATCTGCATGCCTCAATGGCAGGTTTCTCGCTTTTGACGACACTTTACATCACTGGCTTTCGATCAAGGGATTCCATGACATGTTCGACATCAACACATCTTATCACATCTCATGGATTGTATTGAGTACTTTGAGAGCCATTGTCATTATTGGTGGTTTCTCTCACACTTGTTAACAGTTTACATCATTGACTGCTAATCAAGCGGTTTCTACCATGTTCGACTTCGACACATTCAATCGCATGGATAGAATCATACTGTTTCGAGACGTAGAAATGAAGACCCTGGATCTAGTTTCCGCCATCCAGGCTGCGAGGAATTTTGTATTCATTATATTATGGACTATTCATAAACAGATGGCTGCGTCCATACTGTGTCCACATGTGTCTGTACTTATGATGTTTTACGAAATCATTCCTATATCAGAGTAGTAGTTAGTGTTCTAGTCAGTTTTCAGTCTCTTAGTCAGTTTTTATCGAAGTATGGGAATGCCTACCTCAGCGATGATATGATCTCATATATATATTTTCCATTGAATGTTTTTACAGGTTCCAACCGGGCTCTCTGCAAGATGATCCTCAAAATGATAAAGTACTTCACTCTTCCTATATGATAAATGAAATCCTCATCTATTACAGACTTCGCACTTTAGGGGGCAATCTGTTACACAGAAATATCGTCACTTTGATTATTTGCATTCGGTATGGGTCTATCACCACCTATGCTAGCTTCCTAAGCAAGTCTCAAACCTTAGCTCTTCAAAACAAGCTTTAGAAATGAGAGAAAGACATCAAAAAGCAATGTAACTATGGTTCCGCACTTTCTCTCACTTTTGCCTGTAGGCCCGCACCTTTTGTTCAGGATATCTACGTACTTATACACTCTATATGTAAAGGGGAGGGTGCGTACCCCTGTGAAAGTGAAAAGGCGCAATTTTTATCTTAAAAAACTCACTTTGGGTTAATTCTAGAGTTTTCTAGAAGGAATTTTGACCTGGATTGTTCGCTCCAAAGTGGTTCATGCATCACATAAGAGGAGGAGCTAATCCCTTGTTAGGAGGAGCTATCCCTTTGAAGGAGGATTCTATCCCTTTAAAGGAGGGCCTAGTAACTGATCTCCATTGCACTATAAATTGAGGCATTGGGTCAGTGGTTGGGGAGATTAGAAGCTGAACTTTTGAGGGTAAATGCTAGTGAAATCAAGACTTCCTATTTGAGCTTAAGAGGAGAGATCACATACCTTTTTGGCTTCATTGGGGAGTGAGTGAAGCTTGTCAAAGTAGAGGAGACTTCTTGTTGGACCCTGGGAGGAGCTTGTACAGCGTCAAGGCAAAGGTTGTAAAGTTCTTCTCTTTTTGAATTAATACAATCAAGCTCATTTTTCTCAACAAGTATCTCATGTTATTTGTTTCATGGACTCCTTGACTTTCATGTTAAATATGTTTTATAATACTGGTTATTCAGGTGCTATTTAATCATTTTCCTTGTTTGTGTTTGCAGGTTTGCGACAAAGGAACTTACTTGGATCAAAGGAGCGAAGGCATCCCCAAACTTGCGTTGGACATGAGGTAGGCCTTAAACACATTTTTTTTGCCATTATTTATAAAGCACATTTAGAGAAAGATAGTGTCTGGTTGGTTTGTTTGTCATTAGGTCTTCATTAGAATCTAGGAAGGTCTATCTTGTCCGCAAGATCGACTCATTCCACGTGACAATAACAAATGAAAGTTTCAATATGAGGAACTCCTTCTTACCTACTAGTCGGTGACTAAAGAAAACCACGGTCAGTACTAAGTGAATCGTTGGCCAAAACCATGGCCAATCCGGCCAAGTGAGCCTTCACCGCTCACCTCCAGGCCTTTTCATTACAATGAAGTCCTTCGAGCCTTTTATAGGCTCCATTACATATAATACCACAGGTAGAATACCATGGTTGCACAATACCATGTGGCCCAAAACCATCACTGTTTAACTTGGTCAACTTTTGACTCTATCCTGAGTCAAGTTTACCTAACAGTCTCTTCCCCAACCTACAAGTAATGACTTAAATTTAGTTAATAACCTCATAATTCCTTGCTAAGAAGGTTAACTAAGTATGCTCTATAAATTAAGGAACCTATATCACCTGTTGCTTCTTGCCATAGCATAGCAAATTCCCTCTATAAGTTGAGCTAGGGTATGAAGTTGTAGTAGAGCATTGTCTAACAAAATGAGGAATGCAAATGCTTCAAAGACCTGCCAGTGAGCGCGAGGTAGTTACCCAATGAATTCCTAAATTGATTTGACTATTCAATCAAACCCTTTGAACAATGACACATCCACAACCGCGTATCCCTAGAACAGAACACCAAGTAGTTTGGAATAATCTAGAACCCACATTGGAGTAGGTTAAGAGTTTGCAGGGTTATCAACCCATAAAAAGGGTTTAAAAATTCCAAGCATATAGTTAATATATGAAATTGGCCTAAGGTCCATACAAATGATAACATAAAATTAAAATGTATGATAAGAACCCTCCACACTCAAATGTTGCATTCACGACCTAAAATACCTCCGGGGGTAAGTTAGAAAGGTAGATATGTCATTAATGGTCTTCAGTATCTGATTCCACAAAAAAAGTGATAGTAAATTTTTAATTTATTATTATCATTAAGTAGGTGGATGTTACAAGTGGTATCAAAGCCATGTTTCAACACTGTGGTCTGTTGGGAAAATATGAGAAAACAAAAAAATATTAATGATGCAGAAACAAAAGGAAGGATGAGGAGGGGTGATGAAGGTACACCACCTATAAGACCAATTGCAAGAACTAGACATGTACAATTTTCAAAACCCAACACGGAAATGTGGATTCAATTAGAAGAGGGAACCCGTAATACAAACACCATGTTATTAGAAACATGTCAAAATTTATGAGATGAAATGACAACTTTGAGGAATGATAATGAAATATTCAGGCAAGAATAGGAGAGAATCATTCAAATCCTATCAGACAGACATAATCAAAGAATTGCTAACCCAAGTACTGATGATGAGAATAGGGTTGAACACACACCAAGAGAGGGAAGGCAATATAGAATTTGAGGGAGGTCGAAATGATGATGAAGATGAATTTGACAATGTTTATGGTAGAAATGGGGTCAAGATGCAAACCATTGAACTATTAGGGGAATTAAAGAAGATTAAACCTTAAACATTTGATGGAGAGGTGGAGGAAACTGTTGAAGCCTAGTTGATTAAGATGAAAAAAATACTTTTTGATTTATGAGTATGATGGAAATCTAAAGGCTAGATTTGCAATTTAGCATTTTCAAGGTCAAGCTACCTTATGGTGGGAAGAAATTAATATAGTTCATGGAATTGATGAGCAGGAGGTGATTTGGGACAATTTTCATAAACATTTTAAGGATAAATATTTAACAGAGTGATTATATGATGTAAAAGAAAAAGAGTTTATTGATCTGAAGTTGGGCTATTCATCTACGGATGAATTTGTGAACATGTTTACATCCTTATTGAGGTATGGCCCCTACATTCATGAATAGAAAGCTAAGGTACAATGCTTTATCAACATTTTTCTAGTATTCATGAAGGAACAACTAGGATTTTATAGTCCAAAAGAAATGGATGAGGTTATTCAAAAATATCGAATTTGTTATCAGTGAATGAAGAAAAAAGGCGAAAGTGGTAATAGTTTGTCTAGTAAGAAGGGGCAAAATAATTTCTAGAGTAATAAGAACCTCAAAAGTACCAGTCATAAAAACTTACATAAAAATCAACAAGGGAAATTTTTCAAGAAAAGCCAGTAGAATCTCCAATACCAGAATGAACCAAAACCAGTAGAGTCATTTAGTAAAACAGAAATAGGTCAGACGCATAAGCCCCATTATAATGTTAGGGCTATGGAGAAACTCACTATTATAAAAATTCCCCCCACCATACTAGAACAGAACATGCTTCTAACATACAAGAAGCTTCTACCATTGGTGAGATAGCAAGAACCATACCATGGATCAATGCTTCCATGGAGGATAATCAAGAGGAATGCCTATCAACCATGATAGAATTTGAAGGTAAGATATTTAAACAGGCTATATTTGTATTGATAGATCCAAGAGAATTATTGAGCTACATCATCACTAGGATGGTAGAACTGTGTCATTTATAGACCCATAAATTTAGAAACCCCTAGTTAGTGCAACTAGCAACTAGGGCAAGGAGAAGGGTAACTGCTAAAATAGAGAATTGTCCTATTGAGATAGTGGGACAAGAAATTAGAGTAAATTCAAATATGTTTCCTCTTGGATCATATGAAATTTTAATTGGAATGGACTAGTTGGAAGGAAAATTGTCTATAGTGAATTGTAATGAAAAAACTATTAGCTTCCTTGTAGAATAAGGTCACAATCAAGATATTCAAGTAGTGAAACAACCAATAAAATCACATCCCATTACAACTTCAAAATTAGGAAACTACATTAGGATGGGTTTTCAAATTTATGTTGTTCAAGTTGGACACTCTAATTCCAAATACAAGGTAGCCACTTTAGAAAACATACCAATCATCCAAGATATTACTGATGTGTTTCCAGAGGAAATTCTCGAACTACCTCCTAAGCAAGATATTGAGTTTACTATAAAGTTAGTCTCAGGAGCTACCCTAATGTCCAAATCTCCCTGTCGCATGAACTTACCTAAACTAACATAACTAAAAATGCAATTACAATAGTTATTCGATAAAGGCTACATTCACCCAAGTGTGTCACCTTGGGGAGCATTTGTTTTGTTTGTATGAAAGAAGGATGACACCCTAAGGCTTTGCATTGACTACATATAATTAAACAAGTTGACTATTAAAAACAAATATCCATTTCTTAGGAATGAATATATTTTCTATCAAGTCACAGGCACTACAATTTTCACTAAAATTGATTTATGGCCAGGCTACCACCAAATAAGAATTAAGGAAGAGGAAATATGTAAGACAAAATTTAAGACCCATTATGGTCATTGCGAATTTGTTGTCCTACCATTTGGGCTTACTAATGCTCCAAAAACATTTATGACTTTGATGAATGGTATTTTTCACCCATACTTAGACAAATTTCTCTTAATTTTTATAGATCATATCCTCATTTATTCAAAGAGCCTAGAGGAACACAAGGAACAACTATGGATAATGTTGCAAACCTTATGAGAAAATCAACTATATGGGAAATATAGTAATATGACTTCTATAAAGACCATGCATAATATTTGGGACATATAATTTCATCACAATTGATATTTGTGGACAACAATAAAACTAAAACCATTATGGAATGGCTTGTTCCTAGAAACATTGCAAGAATTCAGTCTTTTATGGGACTAGGAAGGTACTATCTTTATTTTATAAGGGGATTCTCTAGGATCACTTATCCTATAGTGTTTTTATAGAGTAAGGGGAGGAAATTCAAGTGGACAATAGAATTCCAAAATAGTTTTGAGAAACTAAAAAAAAATTTGACTACTGCATCCATACTAAAAATCGTTGACCCAGAAAAAGAATTTATGGTTTGCACAGATGTGTTCCAAGAGGGAATAGGCGGAGTGTTGATGCAAGAAGGGAAATTAATATATTATGAGTCATAGAAACTAAAGGACCATTAGAAGAGATAATATTCTTATGATTTAGAATTGACTATTGTAATTATTCATGAATTAAAAGTTTGGAGACAATATTACATGTTAGGAAAAAAAGTTTGCATTAACGACTTATCATAGCAGTTTAACTAGATTTTTCAAACAACCTAACTTTAGTTCTTTGTACCAGACTTCTAGTCTTTGCAGGTGATTGATACTTTAATCACATTGATCATGACACTGTAGATGCAATATAGCATCATTCTGATGAAGAACAGGAGAAGAGAATTCTGACTAATTGCTCAAGAACCAGATTGAATTTTATGAGGGATACAACCACTCATTTATAAGATTCATATCAGGTGTCTGTTATTACATGACTATGAGTGTCAGTTAAAAGTAAGGATTTAGGTGCAAGTGGACAACTTGCATTATCTCATCCCTTAAAGTCTTTTGACATATGGGGACCGAATCAGACACATTATTATGGGCTCACTTCACATGTGAGAAGGTCTACCACGCAGTTGAGGTATATGGGCTTATGTTTGATATGAAATTCATAACCATCTAACCAAACTATCCATCACATGATGGAGACGTTATTATGAGCAAGTTCACGATTTACTTTTATCATGCCTGACATGATTTTGAGATTGGTTTAGACCAAGAATTTTATAGGTCTTAAATAAATACTGAAATGAGATATACACTTTTCTTGACTGCAAATACTTCTTTATGGCTTGAAGGATAATTAATTTCACTCCATGAAAGGTTCCTGAGGTGTAGCCACAAATCTATTTAGTGCCATTTATGAGTTCAAGAAGAATGCATCCCAATGTAGAATTTGATGCATCTGTTTCAAGGACATACAATCTTTCATTTGTTGGGGGCTTGAGAGGAGGAAGGTTCTGGACTTTCTCCTTGATGGATTTCAAACCTGGATCATGGCTTGATTCCATGGGATTGGTGACTTCTTCAATATTTGTTGCAAGACAACTAGATCTTGAGCTTGTCCTTTATAGAAATGTCTAATATAATTCAAACTACCTAGGAATTGTTGCAGTTGGGTCTTGTTTAGGATTTACTCTGGAAAATTCTACAAGTTTAGAAGAACATGATCTTGCAATGTGATATTGTGATTAGCAATCTTCAAACCTAAGACACTTACATCTATTACTCCAATTTCTATCTTGGATTTTGACAAAGCTAATCCATGTTTAACTCAATGCTCACAAAATATTTGGAGTTGTTTCTGATGTTCTTGGATATTCTTGGAACAGTCAAGTAAATCATCTATGTAGATAATTAACCAATCTATGCCACAGAAAACATCTTCCATTCTTTTTTTAAATTCACTAGGAGAATTTTTTAAGCTGAAAGGAATTACCATCCATTGATATTGTCCATGTGGGACAACAAAGGCCATTTTATAACGATCTTTAGCAGCTATTCCAATTTGATAGAAACCTTGTTTAAGATCAAACTTGCTGAAGATGTTACATCCTTTTAGTTTTTGGAGAAGAGTTGCTTGATTTGGTAGAGGATATGCCATATTTTTTAGCAATGCATTTAACGGCTTGTAGTTGATCACCATGAGAGGTTGGCCTCTTTTGATCTCTGAATGATTGTTGACATAGAATGCTCGACAAGCCCATGGGCTCTTGGTTGGTTCAATTAGACCCTTGTCTAAGAGATCTATAATCTCTTTCTGGCACTAATCCAACTCGGTCAGACTCATCAAAGAAGTTGATGCTTTCTGTGGTCTGAGTTGTATATCATCTACATATTGTAGACCGATCACATACTTTTCTTGTGCTCAGAAAGCATTAGGAATATTTGAAGTACACTGTTGGATAATATTTTAAGAAATTTCTTTCAAATAATCTTGATGATGAGCTATGGTGAAAGAAATGACACTTGATTTTTTCTGGACTTCTACAGGCTTTGGCTGTTTTAGTTTTTTCTTGTGAGGGATGGAGAATGTACAAGAAGTTTTGAGAGAAATCTGTATAAAATTTCCAGAAATAGTCATGGAAAATATGAGTTGGTGGTAATCAATAGAAATGGGAGACCAACGGGTAAAGAATTCAGAACCTAAAATAATGTTGGCCAGGATGTCATCAAATTTGAGGAATGTACATTGAACTGGATGGCCTTGGATGGACATAGGGAAATCAATTACCTGATGTGGGAGAGAAAACATTGAACTAGTAATGCTAGCACCGCCCTCCATTGACTTCTCCTAGTAGAAAGGGGGAATAGAAATATGGAGAGCTAAATTAAGTTGAGTGCCTGAATCAAGTAAACATTCTAAGGAATATGGTTTACAATCAGGGGGACAAAATTTAAGAGGAATATCAGGTTTCCTGGAGAGAGAGAGAGACTTACCAGGATAAAGTGCAGACAAATTAGGTGAATCAGGTCATTGGGTATAATCTGGTGCAAGTGAGATAGGGGAAGATTGTTCGCGATTTTCTAAAGCCTTAAATGCTAGATGGTCGAAATTATCATCAAAGGATTCAATAAATTCTTTCTCGAGCTTGTGCAATTGTTCATTGAGTACCTTGATTTCTGAGGAAAGGGATCTAACCTTTGCTTTCTTATCATGGATCTACATACGCGGGGATGTGCAAGCGACATGCTTGACAAATTTTCACTCTAGATTCTTGGGTTGATGATCATCATATAACTCAACCAGATGCGAGTAGGAGTGAACTGAATAGGATATCTCCTTCTCTCTTTGTTTGGTCGTCATTTGGCTAAATGACTCTAGTTATGGATGGTTTAAAGTAGTCATGGAAGCCTCGATTGTTGTGATCTCATCATGAATGTTCATGTGGAGATCTATCTTCCATGGTAGAGTTTGCTCTAGCTTTTGCCTTAAGTTTGCAAGTTGCTTATTAGGCATAGAAAACATACAAAAATGGTAGGGCTACACACTATATTCATTGCCATAACTTCCATGGAAACCAATAATGGGGTTTTCATGTTCTTCTTCTACCTCAGAATCATCCTCTAGATAATAAATTTCTCTAGTAGATTCTTCGTCATAATCACAATAGAACAGATCCCAGATAGTAGGTTCTAAGGTATCTGTGAATAGAGCTTCTAGTTTTGTCTTCCTTTCTTTTTGTTGACATTCATTTGCCCAATGACCTTCCTTATTGCAAATAAAACATTGGAATGATTTAGCTGGAGTCTTTCAGTATCGAAGGAATGGTCATTGTTTCTAGAAAGGCTTCCTTCCATGTTGATATGATTTCTTGTAAGCTTCTGGTTGAAACTTACTTACTAAGGACCAATGCTTCTTATGTGGATCTATTGATTTACAAGAGCATTTAGGGTCACGATTGAAGGGTCCCTTACCCTAGTTGGGCATCTGGCCAACTGTTGTGCAAATCTTATTTGAAGATATCTTGTTGTAATCCTTGAAGTCAGCCATAACACGTTTAAAAAAACAATGTTCTTCAATGACTTTCTTGATGTGGCCATGGAGCATCGTTAAGGTCATGCCTGATAGAGAAAGATTTTTATCTTCAAAATATTTGTTGATAGCAGTGAGAAGAACACTAGGCCTACTCTGGATATACCTCTTGAGGTATGTTGTATTAGCATAGGAATTGGATTGGATGAGCCAATCCTACATTTGACAAAAATAATCTTCCATAAGACCAAGATTGCCTAACTAGTTAGACATAAATAATTCATTGTAATGGTCTGGATCTTCATCAATTGTAAGGCCAATAAGTTGTCCACGTAGAGAAATGAGCAACTAAAAAACATTATCGTTATGGCCAAATATGGATTCTTGGGCTTCTGCGGAGGCGTATTGGCACCATGTATGTGCTAAGCCACCAAATCCATTGATAATGAGTTGTGCAAAGCTATGGAGAGAAAGGGTCTGATCATCAATATGTTTTTTTATTGCCTAGTTATTGAGTAGACTCATTGCATTCTCCATTTTGTTCTTAGGCTGGAAATTTGGAAAAAACATGGGTTCTTGCGGCATAGCTTGGATGGTTCCACTCATAGCTGAAACTCCAATCGTTGTTACTGATATGGGATGGGATGTTTGGCCAACTTGGGTAATCCGCAAAGGGACACTTGGTTCTTTCTTTACATAAACAGGGAATTGATTTATTTGGTCCTTTGAAAGGGAAATACCCTTTTCTTGCACTTGTTGCAAGAAGGATGTTGTGACTAAAGTAGCTTCCTCGAACTCTACTTCTTCATTTGTTTGAATCCCAAAATTCCACGTAGGTAATTCATGACTAGCTACACTAAAGTTGAAAGTGTGCCTAAGCTTGTTCTTGGGATTATGCGTAAACATAGCTGACTTTTATGGTTTGTCCAAAATAGAATAACCAGGGATATGAACCTTAGATCCTAACTTCTTGATGAATGGGGTCATGATGGACAAAACCTAAGATATAGCTGTCAACCTTTGGTCTGGCATTGTATTGGTTGTAGTAAGGACTAATATGTCATCTATCGTGTGATCTAGCAATTCTAATCTTGCTAAAATATTCTCGCACATTTCCTTTTCTTTAGAGACAACTTGTTTAACCTTAGGGACGTCTCTATGCAAATCATCAATGTTCTTTGACTCGAGGTCAAGCTAGAGATTTGCATAGTTAAGTTGTGCAACGTTAGTAGCAGACATGATGGCTGCTAGTACTATGGTGTAAGGGATGAATTCCCTTTTATTTTGACCATCATCATCAAACTGTCTAAAATATACATAAGGCAGGTTCCTTCCTGGAGTGTAGGATTCTTCTCCTGTGCTAACTTTGATAGTTTTAGTTGTTTCTTCTTGGGGTATCCAAGTGATCATGAGGACGTGATGTCTTTCTATCTTAGTAGCAGTACTAAGATTTTGTATCAGTTGATTGTAGGTTGGACACTGTTGGTGCTGACCTTGGTGTTCGGTAGTAATATCTGTTGAAGAGCTAGCGGGATGGTTTTGGACCATCTCTGCAACTTTCTCTTGAAAGGTTGCCTGAACGTGGGTTGGTAACTGGAATGATTGGGTGGTAGCATTAAATGGACTTGGTCATGCTTTAGAAATATTCTGGTTGTCTTTTAGTAAGGCTCATTGGTGGTACTGGTCATATTTGGTTTCACAACTAGCAATGTCCACAACCTTCCTCCTCTCAAGCTCCCAACAAATGAAGAATTTTATGTCCTTGAAACAGATGCATCAAATTTTACACGGGGAGGCATTCTTCTTGAACACATAAATGGAACTAAAGAGATTTGTGGCTACACCTCAGAAACCTTTCATGGAACTGAACTCAATTATCCTTCAAGCCATAAAGAAGTACTTGCAGTCAAGAAAAGTATATCTCATTTTAGGCTTTATTTAAAAGTTGTTAAATTCTTGATCTGAACCGATCTCAAAATAATGTCAAGCATGATAAAAGAAAACAATGAAATTGTTGATAATAAAGTTTGCATCATGAGATGGGTAGTTTGGTTAGACAGTTACGACTTTGGAATCGAACATAAGCTTGGATACCTCAAATCCATGTCATACCTTCTCACACGTGAAGCAGTGGACCCTCAGCTTAAAGAAGAAGTAGTAGTGGGCCCATAATAATGTGTTTGATTCGGTCCCTATACGTTGAAAGAATTTAAGGGATGAGATAATGCAAAATGTCCACTTGCACCCAAATCTTTACTTTTAATCGACACTCACTGATCATGTAATAACTAGACACCAGATGTGAATCTTATAAATGAGTGGCTGCATCCCTCATAAAATTCAATCTGACTTGTTCTAGTTCTTAAGAAATTAGACAAAATTCTCTTCTCCTCTTCTTCATAATATTGATGCTAGATTGTGCCTATAGTGTCATGCTCATTGTGATTAAAGTATCACTCACTCATAAAGACCAAAATTTTGGTACAAATGTAAAGATCCAGCCTTAATGGTGTCAGAGCCAAGTTTGTTTGTTTCTCTGTCTATTTAAATTTGGTGTAGTTGCATCTTCTTCTATTGTAGTGAACCCATATTGTGCCCCGATAATCACTGTGTTTTTGGTTGCAGCCTGAAGAGTATAGACCATTTGTTGTAGGTGGAAGGCAAGGAATTTAGGTGTGCAACAAAATGGATTCAAATTTATCAACAATAAACCAAGTAGATATTGATGCACCAACTCCTCTGGTTTCTCTCCCAGGCCAAAGGTCCTATTACAGAGAAGCTTCAACTTCTGCCTCTACTATTTTTATCACTGAAACCAACCCCAACCTAAACTGGCAAATCCCATCAATTTTACCTGCACAAGTGTATAACAAGCCCTTTTATAAATATTTTTCCTCTTCTATGATTCAGCTTCATTCTATTGGCATAACTTTTACATCTCAAGATGAACCTACCCAAATCCCCTTTCCTAAAAAGTGATAGATCGACCAGGAAAAATCCCATGATTACAAATATTTGCATCTAGGCGCAATCTATTTTGGCCTAAATGCTCTCATTTGACCATCCATGAATATCAATAGCCCCTTTGTTGTCATAGATACTCGGCATAACCAATTATCCAATGTCGTAATAGAAGGCTTTTCTATCCCTCTACATGAAAGCCCTACCTTTGGTACTATCTTTCCCAAGTATTCAGTGTCATTAGATGATTGTTTCATCTACGACCTTCTACAAGCTTATATTCATCCCCAAGGTTTTGATATGAAATTACTATCTAAAAAAATCCAACTCAAAACTTTGACTATTGTTCATTTTGGCAATGACAACATGCCCCCACTCCAGCCCCATATCCGTCATACTTCACAGCTTGTAAGTGAGGTGGAATCTGGTTCCAGTAAATCTACAACTCCTGTTACATTTGAATGGACTGTAATCTTGAAATTTGGGAAACTATATATGACCAGTACCACAATTCAGCCTTACTAAAAGACAACTAGAAGATTGCCAAGGCACAACCAATTCCATTTAATGCTGTCACTCAATCCTTCCAATTACCAACCTAAGTTTAGGAAAGCTTTCGGGAGAAAGTTGCAGGCTAGCTCTTCAACAGAGATTACTACCGAACATCAAGGCTAGAACTAGTAGTGTCCAGTGTGTAATTAGCTAATACAAAAGCTTAGTACTACTACTAGGCCATAAATACCTCACATCCTCATGATAACTTGGCTTCCCTGAGAAGAAATAGGTAAAATTATCAAATTACACATGGGAGAAGAATCCTACACTCGACGAAGGAACCTGCCTTATGTATATTTCAGATAGTTTGATGACAATGGTCAAAAGAAAATGTGTTATGAAACCAACTCACAAAAATATAGAAAATATAGATGAACACCTTAGAAATAAGCCTCTTCGAGGGGGAACCTCCTTTACATTACACAAATGAAAAATTCTTGGATGATACAAATGAAAATACCTCCTTTCTATATATAGGAGTCTAAGGGGTCATAATATAATCAAAGCCGACATAACAATAATAATGTAAGGGCATCATAATAACAATGGTGGGCTTCTATGGGGCACAATAGTAACAATATGGGCACTACATGGGTACATCACTATAATAAGGGGGTTGTACTAATAACAATAAGGGGTTACATTAGTAGTATAGGGGCCTAACATGCCCCTCTCTTTCAAAAAGTGTTGTCCTCAACGCTTGAGTAGTTCTTGATGCTTCTATATAAAATTCTTGTCTTCCCATGTGGAATCTTCAGCAGGGAAGTTCTTCCACTTGATGAGATACTCTAAAATTGATCGATTTCGTAGTTGTCAGGTTCTTGTTTCTGTGACTACTCCAAGTTCCAATATGATTTCTCCTTCCTCTTCAATTTTTGGCAATATTGTTTGAATTGGGATCTTTTGCAACTTTTGAATAAGTGGCCATACTTCTTCATCCTTC